>JABCMJ010012416.1:0-22121 GCA_014822125.1 Arbutus unedo | reverse complement strand
AAACTACTTAAAAAGATTAAACAAAATAAGAAAATACATGAAAATACTTTTAATTCGCGCGCAAACCTAACTGAAAGGTTCCAGTCAGGTTCTAATCTGACCGGTCAGATTTGGTCACTGGAATTTTCGAATGCTTTTCTTCGGATCTGACTGGATGGTTTGACTGGGTGTTCCAGTCAGGTTTTTCTTCTTTCTTCGGGTGACTGGAAGTTCCAGTCAGATTTCAACCTAACCTGTTCATCAGGTCAGGTTAGGTCAGGTTTTTCTCTTTCTTGATTCTTCTATCTTTTTCGCATTTTCTTCGAACTTCACATCACTCTTGGCCTCGTCACTTCTTCCAATCATGTTTCCATCCTTCCTCGGGTGTTGGGACTTCCTCTAAACTTTTGGATTTTACTATTTTGTCAGTCCAAGACCTCTTTTAATATAGAAAATCTAAAATTGGATAAAACCTACCCAACATGCATTATTCGATAAAATTGATGTTTAAGTATTGCACGTATGCCAAATAGGACATGTTGAACCAGTTATACGAGGTGTATTACGGTATCAACAGAGCTCGAAATATAATTTTGCGATATGGGAAGGAAATGCAATTATAATTTTGTAGTGGTATGAATCATAATTTATATAATTTGAAATTAATTCAGGTTGGATTAGAAATCCTGAATTATATAGGAATCCTAGCCCATACTTCTCATAGGGGTCCCTATCGTTACTTATATATACACCGCTATACCTTATAGGTTAGACACAACTTGATACTCAAAATATTGAGACAGGTTCTATGACTGCAAAGACATCACGTTTTTTAGTCCACACTCAATTCGTGATCAAGGTGCAATAAGATTACGGTTGAAGATCTCGAGGTAAGTCAAGTAAGATCATTCCAGCCATGCTCAAAGTTCGATCAGGATCAAACTGTGAATATAGTCAAGATCAAACTGGAGAGATCTCGAAGGTATGAACCCTAGTTCCGCCTAATTGGGTTTCATATTTTTTTGTTGTATAATCTGTTCGCATTCATTACTGGGTCTCAAGAATCGATCCTTAACACTCATATGTTTGCCTTCCTAGATACCCATGCCACTATGGATCGTGGGTTTGTCTAAGTAGCTACTACTTCAAGCCCTCAACTGTAAGGAAATATAATGTATCTTTGTTGGTATGGAGAAGAACATCTTTCTACCTAAACTTGTGAAGAGAACCGTCTTTGACTTATTGAACCAATCGTTGGTACTCAATATCCTTCCTAGAACTTTCAAGAATCTTGTCCACCAACCTTGATTGAACCTAAGAGATAGCATCAACTTAATCTTGTACCTCCTTTAGACTAAAAGCATCACCCTTCTGATTGTGCTGCCCAACTTTATGCCTCCACTCAAAGTCATATTCTTCAAGAAACTCCTACAGTGAGCTTGTCCTTTAGACAACTTCTTTTGTACCTTGAATAAAGTGTTTGCCACATTATCTATCAAAACCAAAAGCTTGGTTCTCAACAAGTAAACCCGTTTGGTCTAAAGGAAATGAACGACCTCTGTCATCTCCTTCTCATGAGCAAAGTAATTTTTGTTTGCATCATGAAGCTTTCTGCTTTCAAAATCCATCGGATCTCCTTTCTGAACCAGCATTCCAACAATGGCATGATCAGAGGCATATCCATATGAACCTCGAATGACCAATCAAAGTTGACTAGCTGCAACACCAATTTACTTGCCGCAACAACTTTTAGTCTATGAAAGGCTTCCTGGCGATTTGCACTCCACTGTCATAGGAGTGACCATCATTGAATATCCTCGAATAACTCTGACACTTTGGTAGGGACAGTCCAATTAAAGATGGCGTAGACTTTCTGCCTATCCATTTTCACTAGGCCTTTACTAATGACATGCCTTAGGAATTTGATTTACCTCTAGGCAAACTCAGATTTTTCCATCTTTACATTCGACTTGTGCACCTTCAAGCGGGACTACACATGACTCAAATGGGACGAGTTGTCCTCCAAGGACTCATTGTAAGTGATGATGTCATCCCAGTACGGAACTACAAAGTGATTGATATAATCATAAAAACATCATTCAGTATGTTACAAATTGTCGCAGTTGCATTAGTAAGACCAAAAGGCATAACAGGAAATTTAAATAATCCATATCTCGTGACGCATGTGATTTCGGTTTTGCCCCCTCCTTCCACCGAAACTTGCCAATATCCGGAGCAAAGATCCAGCTTCGTGATGTAGGTGGTCTTGCGCAGCCGGTCAAACAAACAACCACCAAAGGTACATGATATTTGTTCTTCACTGTCACATCTCTGAGTGCCTGATAGTCGACACACATCCTCAAAGACCCATCCTACTTCTTGTGCAACAGCATCAAGCACCATAGGTCGCCTTTGAGGGTTGAACCAAACCCACATCTAGCAACTATGTTATCTACTTCCTTAACTCACCAAGTTTCACCAGGGACATACGATATGGTGCCTTCGTCAAAGGTTTGGCAACAAGTAGTAACTCAATAGTATTATATGTGGCGCGCATGAGGAGGGAGGGATGTTGGCAATTCTTGACACATCACATCAATGAACTCCTCGAGCAACTTAGCAACTTGACCGAGGACTTCAAGCTATACATCAGGCTTGATCTCTACCAAGGGAGCTAGGTAAGTCATCTCTCCCTTCCTCAGCCCACTGTATACTTGCATCTTGATAACCATCCCATTTCATTCCTTGGCCTTTTTGCCATCTTCAATCTAGCATACTGTGGCAAAAGCATGACTATTTTTTTTAGCAATCAGCTTCGCACAGAGATGTCGCATCAAAGCCACCTTTGTAGCCAAAAAGGAATCATTCCCGAGAATGAGATTGAGGTTGCCTAGGGGAACCATCGTAAGTCACCATTCCAGTCATAAAGTGTGATGAGGAATTGATTTCCTTGATCTTGCTAGAACTCTTGACGAGTGTTAAATCAAGTGACTAAACCATTTTTTTACCAACAAAGCTATATGTTGCCATTGTGTGAACCGTAGCCAGGACATCAAATTTACTAAGTACAGCTTGAATGTAGATCAAACTTGTTAAATTTGGGGACTTTTTCATGCGGATAGCATTCAGCAACTACAATAGATTAACTCGAGTGGGACTCTCTATTCTACTATCTCTATCATTTCCATCAGTAGTGCAAAGGGCATTCAACTTCTTCCTTTTTTGGACAATCACGGATGTGATGAGGCTTATTGTCGATAAAGCAACCTATACCATCTGAACTGGATTTGCCCTTGCCTTGCTCCTTCTCATCACCTTTTGAGTTAGACTTCTAGCCCTTGTCCCACTTCTTGATTCGGCCTTCATCTTATCATACTTTTTTCCCTTGCCTATCTATTTGAAAGGACCCTCATCTAAAGTCGACTTCCCCAAAAATTTGTAATTGGTCAAATCGTCTGCAGCGTCCATGGTAGAAGGAAGATCTCTGACTCCCAGCCTGTGGAGTATCAATTCTGCCTAGTTCTGCATTCCTATCATGAATGAAGGTTAAAGTTCGTTCCCCATCTAAAGATAATAGTTTTTCCAATTATAGAAAAATATATAGTTCGCAAAGGTTTAGACTTATATATGTATATATTTATATATCCACTTGCAATACAGGAAACCCTACCACAATAGACAACCAATGCACACCAGTCTAACTCACAAACTCCCACCAATGGGATCACATAACCACCCATCTCAAAGTAACCACAACACGACGCATAACCACACACACACAAGTCAACAATCAGTAGGTACACAAGGTAGATTTATGATCATCGGTCAAGTTAATCTTTTTAAGTAAGTGATTTTTGCGTCCGCCAAGCCCCGAATATGCTCCCATACGTTAGGCTTTCATACAACAGGCTCCCAAACGTCCTCCCATGCATAGGATCAAACACGACTCAAGACATAGCACGGCCCACGACTTGGCACGATCAACATCCCATCTCATTGCCCATTACCCATTATCCTTAAGTATTAAGACAGACTTATTAATCAATTTGTTATCCTTAAAATAGTAGGTTTCATCCAGTAGAGAAGTTACATTCATACATAACACTGACATTAAACGACAAGTTCCAGACCTAGAAGACATGAAGAAACAAATAAAATCACCAAGAACATGCAGGAGTTAATAAAATAATTTTCTAGTTTTCAATATGGTCGCTCTAGTGGCCAAGGCTATGTAGTTAGGTTCAATTTTAACAATTTTAAAATATTGTAATTTGTAAATACAGATATAGGGACCAACATCAATAAAAATAACACTCCACAAGCTTCTTAACTATAGGTGATAGGTTAAAAATTGAGTTCGGACGACACCATTGTGTCGGTTTAAAGTTGGATACTTTATTTGGAAATACTAAACAACTTTAAAATTGATTTTGCTCAGGTAAAAATAAGACATAAAATCTATATATTTTTGAAATTCTATGTGTCTAGTTTCATACAATACAAAAAGTGTGCAATTCTACTATTTTTTCAACTTGTGTCAGTGTAGCATGCACAGTTACGAATTTGCAACAGCTAAATCATGAATTTTTATAGAAAGACACATAAAACATCTCTCAACAAAAATATAAAAAAATCAGTTGAGAATTCCCAAAATCAAACTACCGCTATATTTTGTTTTTTTCAGATTATGTTCTACACAAAAAGAATAGGACAACTCTCCCTTTTTCATCTAAACAGTCGAAAACTCATTCAAAACATGTCTCATCATGTATAAACTGAATCCATATATGAACGCGCATATACATAGGATCGAAACATGCTTTAAAGACGGAAACGCTGTGTGCAATCCTAACACAAATACGAAGAACGGTAAAAAATTTACAATTCTTGCGTAACTCTCTGAATCTCCTTCGTATCCGGCTAATCCTAAGTTGCACTCGAAGTCCTCGATACCAAGGTCAACAACTCCCAGTTAAGCGTTTCGCGAAATTCTCATGTCTACTCATATGTTTGCCCTTCTCAACCAACCAAATGAAAACTAGAGTTTTGAGAAAAGTAGACGAATGTCTGAAATTTTTCTAGTAAAAACTGAGTTTGAGATTTCCATTAAGCTTTTATACTCTCAAATCCAGTAAGCGCACAATACTACTTTAATTCCGACATGCTCACAATAAGGCTTAAATTACTAAACTTCATTAAAAGGTCCTAATTACACCAAAATCTATTAAGTTGCAAGAATTTAAATATAAATAAATAAAATCCCGGACTACAGATCCTCGCATCTCGTCAATACAATTGCAAAAGTAGTCTCAAACTTTGTTTCCTAAGATGTCGATTTCTAGGCAGTGTTTATCAGGGACCTCGCTGTCACTCGATTTCGCTCTAATAACATTGTTGGGTGGGAACTCGACTTCTATGCAAAATCCAGATAAATCACACACTAAGACACTATGATTTTATTAAACTAGATTGGTCCAACTCTTTATGTCGTCACCCATTTCGTTCCTCACCCATAAAACACAAAGACCACAATGGTAAGCAACATTAAAATTCCATCATCGATCTGTTACTTCACTTTTAGTTTTTTCGCCCTTCTATAGATTTCTTGATTGGTTTATATTTTTGTTTTTTACCACCCCTATTTCTAGAGAACAAAAGGAAAGAGGATAAGGGGAATGCAACACGAGTACATATGATGTGTTTGTTTTTGCAATCACAGAGCTGCAAGTGTATTGCTCTACACTGGTCAGGAGGAGTTTCAGGAGAGTCAAGTGACTATGTTGAGCTTTGCTTTGAAACAAGCAGATACAGTTGTTGACAACCTCAAGACTATCTTCAATTATCTTGTGGGGGCTAAGAAGATTGGCGAGGGGCAAGAATATTTTTCTACACAATTACAGGCCAACATTGACGATATGCAAAGGAATGTGAATGCTCTAGCTGACAATGTTCGAATTGTTACCGGGACAAGTACAAAAGATATAAAAAATTTCATCAACCCTCTGTAATTACTCACTCTCCTACATTCTCTTAGTGATTCAAACTGCGTCATTATGATTTCCTAGTCATTTTAACCCATAAACTGCAGGAGAGTCATCCTGATTTATGTCGTCGCTGCTATGCTCCTTTTGGCGGTTCTTGGATTTTGTATGTCAAACCTCGATCATAATTGTCTTGTCAAAATAGGCCCATATTGTTTTAGTTTCTAATATTATTGTTGAATTCTGGTTGCAGTATTATCCATTCTTGGATTGCAGTGTCTCCTCTACTTGTAAGTGCAAAATGATTTCAAATAATCTGGCATTTGGACCTTTCTTTCCCCCTTTCTAAGCTTCAGTTATGATCTTTGCTAAAAAATGCTTGTTTTTTGTGGATAATTAAACTGTAGGTTCGTGGTCATTGCTTGGATTGCTGTTGTGGTAACATTCAGTTTGAGTGGCATTTTTCTCCTTGTTCATAAGTAAGTCCTATGAAAATAAACTCATTCTGTATTTTAACCTCACTATTTTAAGTAACACTTCAGCCTTATCTTCTTTGGATCATAGTTTTCTTGTCCATCTCCTTCCAATTTTAGAGCTTAAACACTGACCATCCACTGGGTTAATCTACAATAAAACCTAACTTCCAAGACTCAAAGAACACAGGGGATGTTAGGACACAAGAAAAATAAGAACAAGAAACAATCGCACAATTGAAAGAACACAACAAACAGATTTACGTGATTTCGAGTTAAACAAATCACTTAACTATACATCCACAGGTTGTTGGCGTGCTTCACTGTGATGGGGGAGACATTAGGGTTCAGGTTACAGTTCGAGTGACCTAGTAACTTTATATTTATAGCTACACATGAGCCAAATACAAAAGCTCAAAAAAATTCACAAAATTGAGTTTATGACGCTGCAGTCCATCTGGACACAACACACTCCGTTTAGAAGCCAAAAAGCCATGCTCTCTGAAAAAAACTTTGGGCCACCCGTCCGGATGTGGGTTGGCCTCTTCAGTCACCATCTGGACACTAGCAGGTTCTATCTGGATGCCCTGTGGATAGACTTCACATAACAACTCTTCCACTTGAAGACTGATCCAAACCTGCACTCTGAACATCATCATACCATCAAATTATAGCAAACCCCGTCAACAACGGTCTCCACCTCCTCAAGCTTGAAGACCAAGTGAAGTTGCACAACTTCACTCTCTTTGTCAATATATCCGCTGGATTCTCAACACCACGAATCTTCTCCAGTATAAATAGTCCAACGTCGAGAAGCGAACGAGTACAGTGACACCTCAATTGTATGTGCTTCGTTCTAGAATGAAACACAAAATTCTTGGCTAGAAATATCTTTCGCACTCAATCTCTTTTTCCTTCTTCACTTGCCTATGTTCCGAACTTTTTTTAAATGGGGATTTACAAGCAACTGCTTGCTACTCTGGTGAGAATAGCAGAATTTTGTCGGCAGTACAACATCCTTGATGATGTTGTGGTCAAAATGAACAGACCTTAAACGCTTCACTATGGTATGATAATACTATTCACATCCCCGTGATGTATGAATGAGGGGGGAGTATGATTTCCCTACACCCTCTGCTTCATAGAGTTCTTTGCTATTACAAACTCAACTCAATGCAAATCTCTATCAACAATTATCAAATTGTGATGTCTAAAGTTGCACTCGATAGGATCTTAGGAGCTGACCTAGGAATCTAGGATATTCAATACAATTATGACATGGTGAAATCCAACACGAACATGTACTATCTCAAGAACCAACCTAAATGCAATATGATAGTTACACATCTCCACAATTCCAATCGCGGCAATGACGACAACTTCGTAATTGTCACGGGCACTTGGGAGTTTGGCCCCGATGAGCCCGAGAACTAGAGACTAAGCATTTCAAGAAGATTTGAAAAACCTCGTTAGTATTTCTATTTATCTTTTCACTTCTCAATCTTGGCTTCTCGGCTCCATGTCGGATCTCGTCTTCCAGCTTTGCATATTATTCTACTCTTGCCATAAGTTCGGAGATTATCTCCATGGGGTTGATTGTTAGGATATACATAGCTTCTCATGAGTAGTTAAGCCAACCTTAAAGGTAGTCACAACGTATTTCTCACTCCAAGCCTTGTACCTGTTTGTGAATTCTCTAAGAGTCTCGTCAGACCACTTTTCATAGTCATCAAGCGTCTAACTCTTTAGACTACACTCAACTAGCGATGAAATAGGCGATAAATTACTCAGCCAATTGTCCCCAACTGGCAATGGATCATGAGGCGAGTTTACGAAATCAATTGAAAATAGTCTCCCCCAGGCTTAAGGGAAAGACCCCACAATACAGGGTTCTATTGCTGAGATACATGAACATGGCCTGGAGAAATCCCTTTATATTGTTCATGAGATCAATTTTGCCATTGTGGAGATAGAACTTTAGAGGGGCAAACTTTATGGGTAACACCTCTACCTCTATTGTCTCTAACAACAGAGAAGACACTAGTTGCCGCGCCACCTTATTTGTTGAGTTTTGTTCAGGCTGACTCACCACTAGCTATTGATTAAGCCATTCCCTTATGTCAAGGAGGTTAAGCCCCATCTCGGCCGGAATGGGTTGTGTTTTCTTGATCACGAGCCTGTTTAAGATCTTTGATTTCCATATGTGCTCTGTGAAGATAATGCTTGAGTCCCATTATCTCGTCATCTTGCATTCACAACCTTTCTCGAGTGCTTACGTCCCTTTCGGCATCCTTGCATAACCTCCCATGGGTTTGAGATTTTCTCCCTTTCTTCAAGGGTCTTGTGATTCGTCTATTGGAGTCACTAAAGGTAGGTCGGGTCGCACCTCACAAGGGGGATCTTGTGGTTCCTCGCATGGCAGGCCCCCCATGAGGTCTAGAGGAGGAATTTGTGGTGGGTCTTGTGGTGGAGGCTTTTTCTTGGCTTGGACAAGAGGCGAAATTTTTTGACTTCTCATTGTCTATCGCCCCCTTTGTCATTTGTTTCTGGGGTGTTCATGTCATGAGATCTTAAGTTTCTCATAGATGATGCCAATTGTAGATTAGTGATTTTTTAATTAATAGAAAGTTAATATCTCAATAACAACAGGAAAAATATTCTCTTTGACTTTTATCTCATGTGATCTGCAAGACAAAATATTGTCAAAGAACCTTTTGCCTCCGTAGTGGAAAGTCACTCCAATGATTAAGTCAGGACGATGATCACAAAAATCTCTCAATATCTATCAATGTATTTGGAATTTAGCACATACCTTTCACCCTTGGTGTGTACCTTTATTTATAAACTTTTTTGATTCATCAATTTGTGTTCTCTATGGTTTCTAACTTCTCATTAGAATCGAAGCAGAAGTGTCTTTTATTGGCCACTAACAAGATAAATCTGATATGAACTCTCCAGAGACTTATCTTCTACTGTTAGAACTTCATTCAATCTCAAATTTCTCATTCTAAGTTGAATTGTCCTTGGACTCCTCGTCCCTATCTTATTGGAATCGTTCCTAAGATAACAGAGGTTCAGTCTTATCTTTATCACAAGTTTGTTAATTGCCTTTCCCAAGTCGGCTAACATACTTAATCGCAATTCTCAGATTGGCGAATCATACTCTATTCTCAACAACATGCACGTGCACAAGAATACCTAATTACCGAGCTCAATTAATTAATAAAAAAATTCAATAATTTTTATTCAAGTTTTAATTCCTTGAATAGCGCCAAAGGAGACATAACACAATTGATTGTTTTTCATAGTAGCTAAAAGCTCAAATCAAAGTATCCAATATAGAAAAGTGGCTTTACCGACATCCCATCCGAAGCACAGTATGAAACTACGGCATAGAAACAGCTTCAATCAAACGAAAACAAGGAGGACACAAACCTGTTTTCACATTTCGTTTAATTATTGTTTCTGTGATGCCTACATACCAGTGTAGTTGCAGACTCGTGCATTGCAATGGATGAATGGCTTCAAAACCCAACAGCCAATTCAGCTCTTGAAAAAATAATCCCAAGTGCAAATCACGAAACTGCCGAAGCATTATTGAAAGGAACCCAGGGTGTCACCTTTGCACTAGTAAATGCCACTAATACTGCCATCATCAACATATATAATGCCAATTTGCCTCCTGAGGCTGGACTGCTCTACTCGAAACAATCTGGCCCGCCCATGCCTCTTCTTTGCAACCCCTTTGATTCTAATCTTACTGATCGGCAATGCACGCCTGGTGAAGTTGCGTTTGGAAATGCAACAGAGGTATGTCCATATTTGTGTATAGCATACACCTCCCTCCTCATCTGTTTCCTTATCCACTTTCATCATTTATAAAGAAGCATTTAGTCCAAGAATTGAAGATATTGAGGCTCCGTTTGTTTTGGCCTGTAATATCATTCCTGACTAATAGACCTTGTGTAAAATGTTTTACATTGTAGAATGAAATTCAGTGATCTTTTTTCCGTTGTTTTAGCTACAAAGCTCAAGTACACATTTAAGGTGCAAAAGATTATCACTGTTAGGTGAAACGATTTGGGAAATTCAGAAAGTTTCTGCTAAGACAAGTTCAGGAATCAGAATTTTGAGGGGACTGTTGTGAAGATACACCATTCGTACAGCCAAGACATGATCAAAAGAGAGAACCACTAATTGTGGGAAATGAACTCGCAGGCTTTACTTCACCTGTGTAAGAAAAAAAATACTTGGAAAAGATACTACAGCAATTGGTAAATCGAAAGAAACGGAGCCTATGGCAAAAATGAGAACTTTTTTCCAGTTAACAAGTTGCTGCAAAATATGTAGACATTTCACACTAGTTTACAGTTAATCTTGGACACTAGTTAAAGGTTTAAAAGATCATACCAAAATGATAGAAATATTGATCTTTTTCCCACGATCGCCACCCGTACGAAGCTGAGTAATCTTTGTGCAGGTATGGAGGAAGTACATATGTCAGGTTTCAGCATCTGGGATTTGCACCACGCCTGGCCGTATCACACCTAACATCTATGATCAGCTGACTGTCTCGGCCAACATCAGTTACAGTTTGTACAAATACGGTCCCTTCCTAGTTGATTTGATTGACTCAACTTACTTGAAGGAGACATTTTCCGGTATCAGCAAAAACTGTTGTTCTAGTATGAGGAAATCCACTAAATGGATGTACACAGGGTTTACGATTGTCTCTGTTGCCGTAATGTTGTCAGTAATTTTATGGATAGTCTTTCCACGAGATCGACGGCATCGAAAAAACACGAAGAAGCGTATCGCCAGACCGCATAGCTCGAAGGGGCAGTTTATCAAGCCTGACGCATGATATATAGCTGGAAATGGCAAATATCGACTGTGTATATCAAGCCCGCAGTATTTAGACTCTTGTGGCATACTACGTGAATATTGTCTCTATAACGGATTTTTGTGTACAATCCTTCTTCGAATCTTGTAATAACGCGAGTCTCGCACTGAATAATATATTTTCTGATTATATGCCTGTTAAATTTAATAATCTCTGATTTTATCCGTGAACCAATCTTATCCCATATGGATATGGAACGAGCTGAACCCATGTCAACTAATTTTGAATTCGTTAGTCTGGTCATTTCACACCTTACCACAAAGTTTAGCAAAAACCAAGCTTATTAAGCACATGTTGTCACACCCCAAATAGAAGAATGACCGGCCATGAATCAAAAGGTCTCATTTCACAAAACGTTGTCTCAAATAACAAATAAATAAATTCAAAGCTAGATATTCTAATCTAACACGTGGCCATTACCATCTCATAAATCATCCAATAGAAATATACTTCCAAATTATAACAAAATAAAATCCGGCTTCTACTAAAAATTTGGAAAGTGTGGAAGTAAATACTTCCTACATCTCAATTTGTTTGTCTATTCTTGAAATTCTAACTTATTAAGGAAACATAATGATTACTCTCAAAATTTTTAACTTTTTAAGAATACTCTTAACTTTTTAACATTAAATGAGAGTGCGCACATTTTTCAAAGTGTAATTTTTAAAAGAGGACGGGGGCATGAAGGAAACTTTCACAAGTCAACTTTAAAGTTGAAAAAACAATTTGAGACATGTAAATGTCAAAAGGTGGACAAACAAACTGGGACAAAGGCAATAAATAAAATTCTCACACTAAATACAATGTCCTATGAAGGTCAACCGAATAAATTTGACAATATCGCTAGAGACCCTGTTGAATTTCTTGAATAACCTACAAAAGGTTGGAATAAATTCATTGGAAAACTCAGTGAATAACAAAGTAAATATATTATATTAGATTTCTAAAACAGGGATCAGATTAATTTACGTTAGCAAGATAAATTTGCATCGAGTTCACAATAGTCACGTTCTCGATTTTTAACAAAATAAACTATGACAAAATGTTGATAATGTAAACGCCTGAATTTTTTTTTGTTTTTATTATATAATCGGAATATCGTTAATGACTTCGTATTGAAAGGTATTATGTGAAATGGGTGAGGTGAAGTGGGAAGCGAAGGAGGGGTGAAAAACCATCGGGTCAGGCCTTAGAACCATCAAGTCAGGTTTGGAAATCATCAAGTTAGGTTTGAAAAACTATCCAATCAGGTTTGGAAGGTTTGAAAATCATCAGGTCAGGTTTGAAAACTATCCAGTCAGATTTTGAAATTTTGGCTGAAATTTTGAAAAAATTAAGCTAGTCGAAAAATCTGACCGGTCAGATTCTGAGCCATCTGGTTAGATCTTCCGGTCAGATCTAGATGCGCGTTTTTAAATGGGAAAAAATCAGATTTTTTGGAAAATATCTAACCTTTTTCAAAACAAATTTTCTCTCTTTCTTTATAGGGGTCTTCTTCTCCATCAAACTCCAACTTTAAACCTTTGATCCAACTTCAAATCTATTAAATTCCTTCAAGATCCATCACTAATATCTTAAGATTAATAGATATCTCAAGTTTCGAGACACTTGTTTCACTTGGAAGAGTTTCATTGGAGTTTCTCGCTACCATTGGAGCTCAAGTTTTTTGAGCTTAAGCTTTAGAGCAAATCACTTGAGGTAGGGATGCTTTCACTTCGATTTATGAATATTTTATGCGTATTGGCGTATATTTATCCATTTTGATCATTGTGAGGGTTTTGTTCAATAATTGTCCATGTTGGGTTTTCTTTTGGATTTCAAGTTCGAGTGTCGAGTTTTGGTATCTATTTATCATCTTTCTTGTCTTGCGTGGATAATCTCTTCCTAAGATCGAGTTACCTATAAGTCTAGTTGAATCGTGTTTGAAGATGATGTATGTGAGTTAACCATGATTTGAGGCGTGACACGTGAGATTCTACTCTTTTTATTTCTAGTTGGACTTTGTGAATAATGAATATTAGTTGAATAACCATAATCGTATGGGTTGTGTCATGAACATGAAATCTCTCGTGCATTCTACACATTGCATTTTGGTATAGCTTCCGTGAGCAGATATGCTAGTGATTGATGAATTGTAGTCTAGCTTCCGTAAGGAGATGTGCTAGTGATTAGTGCATTGTGGTCTAGCTTCTATGAGGAGATGTGCTAGCGATTGATGGATTGTGGTCTAACCTCTGCAAGGAGACGTGCTAGTGACGAACGAAAATAAAAAGAGATTATAGTAGTCTCCGTTGGGAGTAGTACTAGCTATGAAACTTGTCCAGCTTTTCGAGGGAAATGTGCTAGTAAGACGATATATCTTATTTGGCCACCTTTGGGTGAGGTGCCGCCAGTGACAAATGAGTTTCAATAGAACATACGAAACAATGTAATGGTTAATGAAAGTTGGCTAGCTTCCCGAGATCTCATGTTAGTAAGATAATATATCTTGTTTGGCCACTTTCGTGTGACGTGCCAATGTAGATTATTGAAATTGAATAGAATACATCAGAACCTTTTCCCTAGTTCCCTTTGAGAATTTTGCTAACGATATGGTTCGTCTAGCCACTATTGAGTGAGGGTTAAGAGTGAAGACGAACAGGAGGCATGAGATGTGGACCTAGAATTGGTCATGAGAACCGTTGAATTATGAAGTAATATTTTCACATGATGATTAAGATTAGCACAAGTGAGATATAATACTAAGATGAAGGGTAATGACCGCTAAATACATCGGGATGCTTTGGCATTGAAATGATGTGCAGTGATTGGTGAATGACACGTTGAAAGAAGACAATTCAACTACCTCTATTGTTTGTTTCCTGTACACACTAAGGTATTTGTTAACTTTCTATTTTCTATAAGAATTGTGTAAAACTCTATGACATATTGTGAATGAAGGTTGTATGATACTTCATGATGGCACATAGACTATCATCTTGATATGTCGTAAAATGAAAATGATAGATTACGTATGAGGGGGGTTATGAAATATATGGTCTATGTTGTATAAATAGAGGTAGGTGATAGTTATGTGACACGTGACAAGTGTGGACACCGGCGCGATATGAGATGACCGATAAGAGACACGTGATGCACATGAATATTGAACTAGATTCCCTCTCAAAAATTCTAAGAATGTGACATGAAAATATATTGGGTTCCTTCTGGTATGCGAGGAGGGCACTAGGTCCCTTTATATGAGTATTAGGAATGACGTGGATTGGTTTCATTAGAAAGAAAGTCAAGTACAATAACTTGACACTTAATGATAACATATTGATGATAATGTGAGTCATTGTATGAATTAAATAAAATGAGGGATTGTGAACGATATTGATAGTCTCCTATAGAGCATGCTAGGAAATGAGGTGGTGTGCCGTCTCTCTCAACAGAGTCTCAGGAATGGCGATGTTATGGTTAGCCACCATCGGGTGAGGTGATAGTGATAACGAATAAACTACGATGAGAAAAACGAAATGAGTTGTGTGAGTTGGGTATCGACCAAATGATTCATTTGATACAAATTCAATATCGTAGATTATTGAGAGTTTAGACAAATAATAGGATTTTTGGGTAACTTTGTTAAATTGAGGTATAATAATTTGATGCTTGATGAAAGATGTGAGTATATTTATGAGATGCGAAACATGAGGGATACCTATATATGCGTACGTAAGGATACGAGAGTTGGATTAATAGTAGAGAAGCATGATTTGTGTTATTGTGGATGTACTGGTACGATATAACGGTCATTTGAAAATGACCTGGTATCGTGAAACAGTTAATAGAGAAGTATTGGTATTGAGAAATTGCTGACAAAATTAACGAAACGACGCTATAAGATGGTTGATGGTGTCGTTTATGGTTATCTTGTGATTCCTACAAGCTTATACTTGTTTATGGTTCATTGATCATATTATATGTCATTTCAAATCATAGTCACATGGCATAGGCATAAACATGTGACTTTTGAAAGATGTAAACTAACTTATTTTCGAGTTATTTCTCTCATTTGAAAGGAATATATAAATGTTTAATTTGATAATTTGTTTTGACATATGTAACAGGTCAGGAATTTGTCCACTTTGATGTAACATACTTAAACGTGACTCTTGACGGTATCATGTATAATGAAACGATTTGAGATTTTGGGTTGATCACTGAGCGTTGTGAAATTTTATTTATGATATATTGTTATAATAATATGTTGAAAATCGAGAGCGTGACAGAGAATAATCTCACAAGCCTCATTAACAAATCCAAAACATTCATTCATGATGTACCAATAAATTGGAGCTTAAACGATTACACAAAAAGGGCAAACTTGGCCCAATATACATCAAAATCATAATAAGAATTTAAATATTTTCCGTTCGGGTCAAATAATAAACAACAGAAGTTATAATACATCTTTTCAAAAATAATATTTTATAATGATGCAAAATAACTCTTTCATGTAAACTTTTCTAAAAGATGCGTCATTCCAAACACACCAAGCAATCCGTGCTAATACTCAAAATCATTACCCAAAAAGAAAGAATGATCGAGCTACAAAGCTTAGTAGAAAAATTACACCAATATCTATGAGTATGTAATGAGGTGGCATATGACATGAGCATCAAGGATAACAAGAGATTTTCATAACTAGAGCACATGGATAATCAAGGAAAACAAACTCGTCAACTTCATAACCCTAACTCATTTACTCAAAATATCATTTAACCATTCAATAACTCGTATGTCTTGTTTACATATCGATGATCTGTGTTTTACTGTCAGCTCCTTGCACAGTCTCGAAGGATGCTAGCAATAAAGTGTCGTCTCTTAGCACACTCCCAAAGTACGTTAGTAATGTATTATCATCTTCTAGCACACTCCTAAAGGACGCTAGTAATATGGTTTTATCCCCTAGCACACTCTCGAAAGATGTTAGTAATGTTCTCCTAACGATCAAGTGTCAATATTTATCACATGACTAAATTCAATCATCCATCCTATTAGGGATTGATTCCCGAGACCCAGTGATGAACACGCACAGATTACACAACAAAAAAATATAAAATCCTGTAAGGCGAAACTAGAGTTCATACCTTTGATATCTCTCTAGTTTAATCTCGACAACCTTCACAATTTGGTCCGACAAAAGTATGAGGACGGCTGGAATGATCTTACTTAATTGACCTCATGATCTTCTACATAATCCTATTGCACCTTGATCACGAACTAAGTGTGCGTTCAAAAATGTGATATCCTTACCTTCACAGAAGCTCTTGTTTGGGTTTTATACTAAAAGCCATAACTTTATGTAATGGATTAATATTTGTTCAAATTATTTAAACAGTTATTCATTTTCTTGATGATAATCTTTATGGGCAATATTTGTGTTATATCATATCATATTATGCATGAGTGTATCTTATTCTACATAATAGATAATCGGGTGTATAGAGTTTGGCTTATACATAGAACATCAGATTATTGGTTCTTGTATAATATAAATCTTTGGTTTATAGTCTTAGGTGGAATTAGACACACCACCATTAGAACTGTAACATAGTGTTTTAATAGGTTTGTCTTGACTACGGAAAATGGTATAATTTTAACTCACTGTGTTAGTATACTTTGTGTTTATTGAACATGACCACTTTGAGATAATTGTATTTATTTTCACAATATAATACAATTCACACTTCACGGTTATTATGAATGCTTCTGCTTTTAACCCAAAGATAATTAATGGATGTGTACATTTAATATTGTTGATTTTGATTTATTATAGAGTGAGGTCTTGTGGGCCAATAGTCTCGATGAGTTGAGTCACAATATTAAGTGTATAATAACTGTTAATTATTAATGGAATCCACGTCTCTTTATAGAGATTGATGATATTCTGTTGAGAAACTTTATAAGTTTTGATTGTGTCAAACCTTGCAGATGGATATTAGTATATGACATAACGAATAAGTTGAGTAGAATGTCTCAAAGAATTTTATACATGTTGATTAAATATATTATTAGTAATTTTTTTAATCAACGGGCATCTATAATCTTGACGTGAGGAGATAAATAAGCATTTAATAACATGGAGCTCAAAATATAATTTTGAGATATAAGAAGGGAATTCAATTATAATTCTGTAGTGGTATGAATTGTAATTTATATAATTCGGAATTAATCCAGATTGGATTAGGATTCCTAATTATATAGAAAGTTTAGCCCATACTTATCCTTGGGGTTCTTATTGTTGCCTAAATATATACCGCTGTGCCTTCTAGGTCAAAAAACTTAATACTTGAAATATTGATAGAGATCCTGCAAAGACAAGGAGATCACATTTTTGAGCTCACACTCAGTTCGTGATCAATGTGCAATAGAATTACGGTAGAAGATTGCGAGGTCAGTCAAGCAAGATCATTCTAGCCATCCTCTTACTTTTGTTGGACTAAACTGTGAAGGTTGTCGACATCAAACCAGAGACATCTTGAAGATATGAATCCTAGTTCTGCCTTATAGGGTTTTATATTTTTTTTTATTGTATAATATGTATACGTTTATCACTGGGTCTCGAAAATCAATCCCTAACAACTCTCTCAATATTTCGAGTATTAAGTTGTTTGACTTAAAAGGCATAATTGTATATATATAAGCAATGATAGGGACTCTAAGGAAATGTATGGTTGGGCTTCCTATATAACTAGGAATCCTAATCCAACCCGGATTAATTTTGAATTACATAAATTACAATTTATACCACTACAGAATTGTATTTGTATTCCCTTCTCATGTCTCAAAATTATATTTTAAACTTCATGTTACCCCTCAACACTTGCTCACGAGAATTAAAGATACGTATCGGCTCCTCTCCGTAAGATGCATTGGCCTCTAACTCAAGTTGAGACCATTCAAGCACATGTGACGGATCCAGCTTGTAGTTCCTAAACATTAACACATGAAACATATCGTGCACACCTAACAATTTTGGTGATAAAGCAAACGATATGCCTTCAATCCTCTCGATAATGTCAAATAGCCCGATATATCTCAGTGAAAACTTACCCTTTCACCCAAATTGTAATAAACCCGTCGCGGTGATACTTTTAAAAACACATGGCCCCCCACCTCGAATGATAATGGCGATGATGACAATCGACATAGTTCTTCTGTCGACTTTATGCAGTTAACAATCTTTTACGAATCATCTTGACTTATTCGGTCATCTCCTATTGAGTAGATAAAAGTCATTGGCTAATTACTTGCATACTCTTGGTAATCTCTCCAATCAAGTCCAGTCCCACAATAGTCATTTCTCCCAATCCGGTCCAACACACAAGTGATCTACACAGTCTCCCATAAAAGGTCTCATACAATACCATCTCGATACTAGGTTGATAACTATTGTTATACGCAAACTCGACAAACGATAAATGATCTTCCCAACTACTCTAAAAATTCATGACACAAGTCCAAAGTATATCTTCTAAAATTTGTATCGTCCGTTTGGATTGCCTATCTATTTGAGGATGATATTGGTGTTAAACAAAATACTGGTACCGGGTGATGCTTGCAAGTTCTACCAAAAATGTATGGAAAATAGCGGATATCGATCGGATACAATGGCTACCGGAATCCCATGAAAAAAAATAATCTCACGAATATATAGCCAACTAAGCTTCTCAATCAAATCGGTAAGAAACGAGTGGTCTTAGTTAAACGGTCACCCAAATAGTATCATGCCCCCTTGCCGACCTCAGTAAATTCGAAACAAAATCCATTGTAATGTTCTCACATTTCCACTCAGCTATAGGCAACAGTTGCAACTCCTCGAAAAGTCGTTGGCTAATCACTTGCATACTCTCGGTAGTCTCTCCAATCAATTTCGGTCCCACAATAGTCGTTTCTCCCAATTTGGTCCAACACACGAGTGATCTACACAATCTCCCATACAAGCCCTCATGTGGTGCCATCTTGACACTAGACTGATAACTATTGTTATATGCGAACTCAACAAACGATAAATGATCTTCCCAACTACCCCAAAAATTCATGATACAAACTCGAAGCATGTCTTCTAAAATTTGTATTGTCCATTTGGATTACCCATCTATCTGAGGATGATATGCGGTGTTAAACAAAAGACTGGTACCAGGTGCTATTTACAAGCTCTACCAAAAATGTATAGTAAATAGCAGATCTCGAACGAACACAGTGGATATCAGAATTCCATGAAGACAAATAATCTTGCGAATATACAGACGACTAAGCTTCTCAATTGAATTAGTCACCAGAATCAATAAGAAGTGAGTGGTCTTAGTTAAACGGTCCACAATTGCCCAAATACTATCATGCCCCCTTGCCGACCTCGGTAAATCCGAAACAAAATCTATTGTAACATTCTCACATTTTCACTCAGCCATAGGCAACAGTTACAACTCCCCTATAGGTCATTGGTGCTCGGCTGTCACTTGTTGGCACATATGGCACTTGTATACAAAAATAACCACATCTTGCTTCATTCCAGACCACTAAAATTGTTGACGCAAATCATGATACATCTTCATTCTTCTAGCATGAATGACTTGTTAGGGTTTTATATTAAAAGCCATGACTTTATGTGATGGATTAATTTTTATTTGAATTTATTAAACAATTATTCTCTTTCTTGATGAGAATCTTTATAGCCAATGTTTGCATTCTATCATACATATTGTGCATGAGTGTCTCTTATTCTACATAGTAGATAATCTGATGTGTAGAGTTTGACTTACACTTATAGAATATAAGTCTTTGGTTCACAGTCTTAACTGGAATTGGACACACCACCAGTAGGACTGTAACATAGTGTTTCAATGGGTCTATCTTGATTATGAAAAATGGTGTAGTTTTAACTCACAGTGTTAGTACACTTTGCGTGTATTGAACATGACCACTATGAGGTAATTGTATTTATACTGATAATATAATACAATTTACACATCATGGTTATTATATATGTTTGTACTCTTAATCCAAAGATAATTAATCAATGTGTATATTTGTAAAGCCCAAAAAATTTTCAATTTTGTTATAATCGGAATGTCATTAATGACTTCGTATTGAAAGGTATTACGTAAAATGGGTGAGGTGAAGTGGGAAGTGAAGAATGGAAGAACCATCGGGTCGGGCCTTAGAAACATCGGATTAGGCCTTAAAACCATCGAGTCAGGCCTTAAAATCATCAAGTCAAGTTTTAAAACCATCAAATTAGGTTTAGAAATCATCAAGTCAGGTTTGAAAAACCATCCAGTCAGATTTAGAAACCATCTAGTCAAGTGTTCCGGTCAGATTTGAAATTTTGTCTGAACTTTTGAAAATTTTAAGTCAGTTTGGAAATCTAACCGGTCAAATTCTAGACCATCCACTCAAATCTGAACGCGTGTTTTTAAAGGGAAAAAATTAATTTTTTGAGAAAAATATCTAACTTTTTCAAAAGGGATTTTCTCTCTCTCTCTCTCTCTAGAGGTCTTGTTTCCCATCAAACCCCAACTTCAAACCTTAGATCCAACACTAAATTTATCAAATTTCTTCAAGATCCTCTACTCATATCTCAAGATTGAGTGATATCTCAAACTTGAAGACATTATTTCACTTGGAGGGATTTCATTGGAGCTTCATCACCACCATTGGAGCTTGGATTTTTTAAGCTCAAGCTTTTGAGCTAATTGTTGAGGCCGTAATACACATTGTATTGGCCCAATATGTTCCTATTAGGAGTCCGTGCGGTATTTAAATATGAATTTTATCAAATAATGTATGTCGTGTAGTTTTTATCTACTTTCAGGTTTTCTATGAATAAAAAGGTGTTTTGGCGATGAATTGGTTGAATCCAAATGCTTGGAGAAGCTCCCGACACACAAGGAAGGATGAAAGTGCGATTGAAAGGAGCACTCAGGCCGAGGGTAATGCAAAATGCGGAGAAAATTAAAGAAATCAAGAGAAAAAGAAGAATTGGCATAACTGGTCAAACGAGGAAGAAAGTCAACAAGAGAGTGTGTGACCAGTCACGCGCATGCAAAGCCAAAGCCGTGACCAGTCAAATGGAAGAAGAAAATTTCTAGTAACCCTAGTGACCAATCACGCGCAATTAGCTAGATTCCGTGACTAGTCAGGCCAAAAGCACAAGAAAGTTAGTAGGTTCGCGTGACCAATCACGCGCAATAAGCCAAACTTCGTGACTAGTCATGCGGATGACCTCAAAATTCCAATAACTTCCTATGACCAGTCACACGCACTCAGGCTCAACCCGTGACCGGTCAGGCTGCTGCGCACGGATTTTAGTTTTATTATCTTTTTATTTATTCAATTAATTAAGTAATTTATTTTCCATTAGAATTAGAAAACCTCTTCCTAAATTTTCTCTTAGGTTTTTTCCATTGAAAGACCTGGGAGGCTTACATTCAATTTACACTACATTATTTAGATTCCTGGCAATAATTTTCTCTTAAGTTTTTATTGTTCAAGCAATAAGTTTCCATCAACTTAGTTAATTTTATTCCAAGTTCATTCAATTAATTCAAGCTTTCCATTCAAGTTTTCCGGTAAGATTATTGGAGTTTATTTATTCATTAAATTTTGGGTAAGATGTTTTTAATTTATTATTTAATTTCTATTGTTAATATGCTAGGCTAAATTCTCTAGGTAAGATCTAAGAATGAATTTCATCCTATGATATACGGTTTCAATATCTTCTCATATTTTTTCACCGTT
>JABCMJ010012415.1:0-10618 GCA_014822125.1 Arbutus unedo | reverse complement strand
CTCCAGTTTCCACCCGTAGCCAATACATTTTGAGTTCGATCTCTCCAAATTCCAACGTGGTCTTATAGTTTGTTCTATGAATGAGGGAGTGTTGGACACTTGTTCGAACCTTTTTACCTCCAACATTGTAATTTGTAGAGCCCTGCACCAATTGTCAAGTGAATTTGAGTTTGGATATCTCCTAATCTAAACTTTTGAGAAAAGGGTAATTTATCTAAACTCGAGTTGTTTCTTGATGAATGGTTTGATAGATATCAGTCATCTGATTTGGTGAAACTTGATATTCTCTTGAACGCAAAGCCAGTTGATGCAATGGCAACCATTGTTCATAAATTGAAGGCACAACGTGTTGGTCGTGAACTTGTGGAGAAGCTTAAGAAATTCATAAACAGGTTTACTAATTTTCAGTTAATTCTGTCTTTCACTTGCTTGTTTCATCAGTAGTATTCTAGGGTTTCTTTTCTTTTTTGTTGTTGATATTTATGACACGAGCAGGTAACAATTTGAGATAGCAATACAAGTTGCTATTGGCTCAAAGGTTATTGCAAGACATACGTAAGTTTGAAATGTAATATTAACAGTTTTTGCAAGTTGATGATGTTAATTAATTTTCTGAGATCTCTCTTCCCTCCCAAACTCTGTGATTGTTTTGCATAAGGCTTGAGTTGGGTTAAAGGCACGGAATGTATTTGCACCATCGCCATTTCCAAATGAAGTATTTTCTACGTAGGATCATAAATAGCAAAGTCGGGCCCAATTCACCGGTAACTCCCATCATAGGAAATTTGTTCAACGTCCGATTGTGAAACCCTTGAAAAAAAAAGGATGAATCGAAATATAGCTGCTACTCCAAATCTACGCGCAAAAAACTAAATCCTAAACCCTAAACCTAGTGGATAAACCAGGAATACTCGGGATTGCTTCTTTAAATAAATGTTGGTTACATTTTTTTATGTTATTTGTACCAGTAACCGGTTCATGGAGGAGTGCTCTTGGAGTAGTCAGTTTAGCCCTAAATCTGCATGCATGTGACTTTGTTTCTTAGGAAATCCGCGTTAAGATCCTTGATTTGAGATTTTCTACACCAAAACTATTCTATTAAACAAAGGTATTCGTGTTTGGATGGCGGCTAAGAGTGCTCATAATATCATTGTGAATATACAAACCAAAAACTGTGGAAGCCTAGAAATATACATGCCCAATTGAGATGTGATATGATTGTATCGCGATGTCTAATGACACGATCTAACGTATCCTTGTATCAATTAGTTGGATCATAGTTTGTTACCGTGAACATGGCTGAATAGTGCATGGGCAACAACACAAATGATGAGAAATCCACCAATCCACGTGTGAATAATGACAGTTGTGTACCATGTGGATTAAGTTTGAATTTCGCTTGAAGGTCAAATCTTTCTTTTTCGTAAAAAAATTCAGTTTCTGTTGGCATAAATGATAATATTCATCCTCCATTCTTGGAATTTAAACTTTTAGGCTTTTGTGTCTCAGGATAAAATCCTACAGGAAGGATGTTACTGTGAAGTGCGACGTTGCTGGAGACATTACTCAGAAGAAGAAGTTGTTAGACAAACAGAAGGATGGGAAGAAACGAATGAAGCGCGTTGGCTCTGTGGATATACCACAAGAGGCTTTTCATCAATTGTTGAAGGTTTCATGAACATTACAATTCAGAGTTTTTTTCCTTTTTAGTTTGTAGGAAAAAGGGTAAGCTCAAGTTTTACATTTTTTACGTAGTTAGTTATTTTCATGTATAGTGTTACTCATATTTACTCCACATGTACTGCCTTTTGGTTAATAAAAGGTTTTGCTCCACATAAAGATTAATTCAGAATGGTTAAGTGAATGAATTTGGAACATTAGAATGCCTGACAAGGTAATCGAAAGGATAGCTATTGATGGTTGCACCTTAAAGGTCTTGCAGCAACTTAAAAGTTGGGTTATATTCATTTTTTTGTGATAGCATTTGAAGAGTCTCTTCGTGCGTATATATTCAAATCCTTCCAAGTTTCTAAAAATTGATAAATTTGTTTTCATTATCATATTCTGTTTTTGTGATTCTTGAGAGAGAGAGAGAGAGAGAGAGAGAGAGATATGTAAGTTCGATTCGATAGTCAATCGGTGATTGGTGTTGTATTGGCCTTGGAGATAGCTGTCGGTACAACTTTCAACATTCACATTGATGTGAAGAATCTATTTTAAGGAAACTATAGTTTATGAGAAGTTGATTTGGTTTGTATATGTAATGTATGTTTTCTTTTTTTATCACAGTTTGTAATTTTAATTTTAATAATTGATAAAAATTATGTTTTGGAATTAAGGTTTTTACTTGAGAACATTTGATCAAGGCCATTTAAAAGTATTATAGGTGCTTTTGGACTAACTTAATTTTGGTTTTATTGTTTTTTTGCTATTGCAATAATCCACTTCGTTTGGGATAGTAGAAATGGTAGACCGCAGATGCTTGACTTAGTGTTGCTAAACGAAAACCAGCTCGATCCTGTCAAAGATCCTGTCAAAGTAAATAATAATGTCGAATCAAGACTGTCCCTTATCTCGAGGTCCCCTATTTTATTTTCACCGGCCACTGAACTCTAATCAATTTTCATTTAACGGATGGCGAGAACGAATAGCAAAAAAGGTAGAAGTGAGGTTCGTTACTCTGCTCGAGTGCAATCCTACCTTGCTACAAGACCCCTGTAAGGGACCCACCTTTGACTATTTTGAACGAATTTTCACAATGCCTTGATGTGGAGGAGAAAAAGTAATTGTAGAAAATTGGTGGAAGACATTTTTAATGTACATATCTGAACACAAATATATCCAGTATCGTTTTACACACGTGTAGTCTATATTATTTTGGTAGACTTTAAGTGCATCGAACATTTCTTAATATATCTGTGTCCGGATGAGTAAGTGTGTGTAGACTTTCTCTATTAAAAAGTGATTAAAAGAACTTTTTATCAAAATTTGGAGTAAGAATGAGGTTAATTTCGGAGTTCCTCCTACGAAGTTGGGACCAAACTGCCATAAAACAAATATTTGGTGATCGTAGATGCAATAACCCTTTCTCATGTTTTACAAATTTCTTTCGAAAACCTGCTGTATTCTTCAACTGCATTTCTCCTTTGCCGCATGCTAGGGCTTTTTTTTGTTCCATAAACCATCAGATGAGGATTTCAGGAGAGCTTCAAATAGCTCTAAATCTCTGCTTAGGTTAGGGTTTCATCGTAAACCCTCAAATGGGTTACTTGAGAAGAGCTTCATATACCTTTCGATTACCAAAGTTACGGTCTTTGATATGCGACGCCTCCAAATTCACCCCTTTATCTGCTATAAACAGAGCTAACCCTATTGAGAGTAGAGTCAGTTGGACCCAATTTGGGTGGAATCACTATGGCTTCTGTTCTCATTCTCGCCAAAGTGGCAAAGATAATTCAAATTCTATTGATTTAAGTCAGTACCCACCTGAAAGGATTAGGAATTTTTCCATTATTGCCCATGTCGATCACGGCAAGTCGACACTTGCTGACCGGCTTTTGGAGCTCACCGGGACCATAAAGAGAGGACATGGTCAGCCTCAGTACCTTGATAAGTTACAGGTGGAAGGTCTTTGTGTTTACTGTTATTGTTGTTATGGATGTGATTGTATATTGGCCCTTATTGGTGATTTTAGTTTGACAATGTTGGATTTTGAATCATGTTCTCTTAGTTGTGGTTTCTGAGTTTGAAGCTACTTTCAGTTGGTTGTTGTTTCTTGTTGATAATAGGCAGCCTGAAAAAACAAGATAGAGAAACAAGAAATGTAATAAAGAGGAAAATGTAGGACGGGCATTACGGGGCATGGGGTTATTCATTAGACACAATTGCGTCATAGGTAGTGTGAAACGAATGAACTATAATTTCTTGTTGGTAATCTACGTACGCTCTTATTTTGTGGGATTTATTTTTGAAAAGAACTACCTCTCAACTATACTATTGAGATTAGTTCTATTAGGTGTAATATTGGTTATGGATAAATAGCCACTGATTATATTTGAAGTTTGAGCTAATATGTTCCTAAAGCTGTACTTGAAATTTGTTATGTCTTCTTTGCATAATGAAATTTGGATTCTCTTAGGTAGAAAGAGAAAGGGGAATAACTGTCAAAGCCCAGACAGCAACTATGTTCCACCATCACAAGTTTCAGGGTGCAAATGTTACTGATGCCCAAGAACCTGTGGGTTTTTTGCTAAATTTAATCGATACCCCCGGTCATGTAGATTTCAGCTATGAAGTATCAAGATCCTTAGGAGCTTGTCAAGGAGCACTTTTGGTTGTTGATGCTGCCCAAGGCGTCCAGGCACAAACTGTTGCCAACTTTTATCTTGCTTTTGAATCTAACCTGATGATAATCCCCGTCATAAACAAAATTGACCAGCCAACTGCTGATCCAGATCGTGTTAAAGCTCAGCTAAAATCCATGTTTGATCTTGACCCGAATGATGCTCTTTTGACTTCTGCCAAGACGGGTCAAGGTCTTGAGCACGTTCTTCCAGCTGTCATAGAACGTATGCCTCCGCCTCCTGGGAATTGCAATTCACCTTTGCGTATGCTTCTGTTGGATTCTTATTATGATGAATACAAGGGAGTAATCTGCCATGTGGCGGTTGTTGACGGCACTTTGCGTAAGGGAGATAAGATTTCATCTGCAGCGACCGGTCAATCTTACGAAGTTTTGGATGTTGGAATCATGCATCCTGAACTCAGACCTACTGGAGTCCTTTTGACTGGACAAGTGGGCTATGTTGTGAGTGGCATGCGCTCAACTAAAGAGGCACGTATTGGTGATACTTTGCATCAAAGTCGAAGCATTGTAGAACCACTCCCAGGTACCTTCATTAATCATTAATCCGACTTCAAGCAGGTACTAGCTAAGAATAATCAACAATCCTAAGGATGGGCTATGGCCTTGCCGGATACAGTTTGATTGCTGACTCTTGGAAACTTCCGAACGCATGTATCAGACATTTGTTCTGGTCGGGCTGCCAATTGTTTTAAAAATTTTAGACCTGCTTTGAAAAGTTGTCGACACATGTTTACCATCGTAACTCGCACAAACAAATTGAAGTTTGAATAATGTAACAAGGGATCTAATAGAAAAAAGGATGCAGATTCATACCTAAATATCCTTATATTTTAGACATTGGGAATTAATGTCATGTTTCATGGTGCATTTTCTTAACATCCTTAAATAGGAGATTCTTATAAAAAGTATGTAAACTGGACATTTTAAGCTCGTTCCCATTTAGCATTTCCTGTACTTTATGAAAAGTGGCATGTGTAAGATGCCCATGTTGTGTTGCTTGTCCGTGTCAGTGATTTTAGGCTAGTAAGAATTTCTTGCCCCCTCATGTGCTTGTGGTTTTCCACATTGATTGATTTAGGACACATATCTGCATATGAATTGGACCTTGGACGTCCCTTCATGATTAACATGGATTCGTAATTTACGGAATGATTAAGTAGAGAAATCTTAATGCAAAAGAGTAACGATTCCCATCAACCTTCCTATCAGCAGGGTTTGTATTGATGACTGTTGTGCAAAATTAAATATAAAATGCAAATTTTGTTATTTATGATTCAGGTATTGCTCTGCTTATGTTTTTAACATTTGCAACCTTTCCAGGTTTCAAGCCTGTAAGACACATGGTGTTTTCTGGTGTTTACCCAGCTGATGGATCTGATTTCGAGGCACTTAACCATGCAATAGAGAGGCTCACATGCAACGACGCTAGTGTCTCAGTCACTAAGGAGAGTAGCACAGCACTTGGTCTGGGATTTAGGTTTCTCCTTGTGGATTACTATACGTTATGAGATGATGCTGCTTACATCGTCAAATCTGAAAATGCTTCTTGGGTTATGCAGATGTGGTTTCTTAGGCTTGCTTCACATGGATGTCTTTCACCAGCGTCTTGAACAGGTATAAAATGTTCCACAAACCATATCAAGATATGGTTACAGTAACTGTATGGAGCAATTTTTTTCCTCTGCTGATGGTTGCAGGTTGCTCTGAGAGCCCTGTCTCTAAACAGGCACATGGAAAAAGCATCCATGATACATTATAGATTCGATAGTATAACGTGATAGCACAAAGCCCACTAATAAGTATTGAGGGAACACAGATTGTATGGCTGCAAACCCTACGACAAGTTGACTAGCCTCGTGTTCCTATTGCTATGTTTAAGTAATGAGGGTGATACTTCCTAAAAAATATAATGTTCACATACATTTCCCATGACTGATACTGGTGCACAAAATGATCGGTGAACACTCAATTGGGGTCACAGCAACAACAACAGAAGGGAACTTGAATGTTCCAATAAATAACCGACTCCCAAAAAGGCACCAGTGAACTTTTGTTTTTTGTGTTATGAAAGCTTATTGAGGCACGATGTGGCAATCTGTGGTCATAATAATAGAGGTAGTTTGGTAATGATGAATGATTGTGCCTTTACAAATAGCACATGAAACCATGAACAGGAGGAAGAGATTCATGCTGAAGAAGGAATTGAAGAAAAGAGGCGTCACAACAGAAAAAAGTGTCATTTCAAAACATAAGAGAAAAAAAGATCGTTGACATACAGTATTGATTCTTTGTGTGACATTTCAGTACAATGGAAATAGTCATATTTGATAAACCAGATGTTTCTCGTATGCTTTGAGTGCTTATTTCATTGTTTGACCATTTTTACATTTGAAATTGTTTAGCTTTGCATCTATTTGAGTTTATTATGTATGAATATGGAAGATAAAAGACTTGGCAGTGAACTAAACCAGTTAGAGGGCTGTAAAGCTAAGATGTTTATAAATTTGTGTTTTGGTGACCGTTGTCGCATTATGATGGTAGGAGTATGGAGCTCATGTCATTTCTACAGTCCCGACTGTACCCTATATTTTTGAGTATTCGGATGGAAGGTATGTCTTGTTGTGTTGTATATTATGATCGGATTGTGTTGTATATTATGATTGGATTACATCATGGCTTACCAAGCAACATATGTTGGCCCCTTGATTAGCAAAGTAGAAGTTCAAAATCCTGCTGCTTTGCTGTCAAATCCCAAAAAACGCGTGATTGCTACTTGGGAACCGACTGTATTAGCTACAATAATTATTCCTAGTGAGTAAGCTCTCATAAACCCTTTGCACCTTACCTCTTTATATTTTTGCTGTGTGAAAACGAATTAACAATTTTTTCATTGTTCATCTGTATGGACTTGAAGATATGTGGGTCCCGTTATTACCCTTTGCTCTGAGCGGAGAGGAGAGCAGTTGGAGTACACGTTTATAGATAGGTAACTTTTGGCCCAAGAAGTTAATTTCTTTCCTTACAATGACTATACACTTGGTGAGTGCACCTAGTGGTTCCATTTTGGTAACTGAATTACTGTTGCAAAGCATAAAAGTGATATGGATCATTATTCCCTACTTTGTCTTAGACTTTGTAATGAGTTTCTGTTTGATTTTCCGGAGAATCTTGGAATTTGGGTGGTCATCAGAATGTGGAATTATGACCGCTTCCTTTTCATTTACCAAAATTTTGTATGCTTACCGAATACCCTGCTGTGAGGTGAATGGTAACTGAAACATATTGATTTTCTGAGTTTTCATATGCAGTCACCGCGCGTTCATGAAATATCGTTTGCCGCTAAGGGAAATTGTCATTGACTTCTATAATGAGTTGAAGAGTATTACATCAGGGTATGCATCATTCGATTACGAGGATTCAGAGTAAGTTCTCATGCTCTTTCGTCTCTCTCTCTCTCTCTCTCTCTCACACACACACACACACATGCAGACAAGTTAAAGAAATGTTTGCAGCCTGCATAGGTATCTGCATGTGAAATTTAAGGGTCATCCCAAGATTTCATACTTTCATGGGTCCCTCCCTTCAGGAGCTCTATGATACAACATAAAGAGAACATGGATGGTATAGGCTAATTAAGGACTTCATGCCTCATGCTAACTGGCAATATGAAGAGAACATGGATGCTACTAAATGCATGATATGCCTATGTTGGACATGCAACACTACCTGTGGATGTGATTTATTATCAAACAAATCTTGCTGGACATACCCAGGGAGCAAGTCTACGATATAGGATTACTGCTAAACTTAAACTAGTGCTCCCTATTATGTACCTTCATTTTGGTCCAGCTCGAGTACTGTAGTAGTACACTGTACACATCTTAGTTGCACGAAACGGGAGCGGATGATCATAAAAATGTGGAAGTGTTGTCCGAAGCGTCTAGGAAAAATATGAAAATTATAATAATTTTTTAGTTTTTATGCAGTTAAATCTTGAAAGGAAAATATTATTCTACCACTTAGATTGCAAAACATAAAATTTTCATTAAAGGATTACAAATTTATAATTCAACACCTACCACAATGGACAATTCAACGCCTTCACCAAAACAAAGAACGTTCTTCATTTCTTTTGCCTTTTCCCTCGTGCTTTTTCAAGTCGCTTTTGAGCTTGTGTCTTCTCTGTCCAAGCTTGGACACTTGGCGGTAGAGTTGATGAAGTCCCTGATGGAAAATCTGAAACGCTGGCAATTGTTGCGGGAGTAGTGGCAGTGTGGAGATCATGTTCACTATCGGAAAGTACCACATTCTCTCTTTCCTCTATTGTTAGCAAAGCTTCTTCAATATTAGCATCTTCGTCATACACATCCCAATTTTTAAACATCCCAATTTTTAAACGACTCGTAGTCATCTCTATACCTCGAGAGTAGCCTGTGATTATAGTGCACAAAGGATAATTTTTTTGCTCGATTACAATTCAACCTATTTCTCCACACTGTGAATATATGAGCAAGTACTCCAACACCTCTTGGCACAAGGCGTGTTAACACCTTGAGACAACACTCGGAGTGCCAAGGAATACAACTCAGGTGTTGCCCCACAATACATATGCCACCACGACAGCGCATGCATACTTGCTCGATCCTTAATTGCGTGAGGTTGAGCGAACACACCCTTGTCACTAACAAAATCACTAATCTGATGCCGTATTTTTTTAGTATCACTCGGATCAAGAATCATTTTGTCAATTGCATCGAGATACTCCTTTTGAACCTCCAAATCACAATGAGGTTTCCTCCTCTTCTCACCACCCGGAGCAGGTTTTGGAAGCCAATAATGCGTGTAATACTTGGAAAACATAAGCCAGGCAATGCAAAGGAATGTTGATTCACAAGATCGTTGTGGAGAGCTGGGATAAAATGAACATTCCTTTGCATTGCCTGCCTTATGTTCTTGTTCCCAAGTATTACACGCATTCTTGGATTTCAAAACCTGCTCTGGGTGGTGAGAGGAGGAGGAAACTTCATTGTGATTTGGAGGTTCAAAAGGGGTATCTCGATGCAATTGACAAAATGATTCTTGATCCGAGTGATGCCTACTAAAATACGACATCAGATTAGTGATTTTGTTAGTGACAAGGGTGTGTTCACGCAACGTCAAGGAATTAAGGATCGAGCAAGTATGCATGCGCTGTCATGGTGGCATATGTATGGTGGGGCAGCATCTGAGTTGTATTCCTTGGCACTCAAGAGTGTTGTCTCAAGGTGTTAACACGTCTTGTGCCTAGAGTTGTTAGAGTATTCACAGTGTGAAGAGAAATAGGTTGAATTGTGATTGAGCAGAAAAATTAGTCTTTGTGCACTATAACCACATGCTACTCTTGAGGTATAGAGATGACTAAGAGTCGTTTAAAATTGGGATGTGTATGACGAAGATGCTAATATTGAAGAAGCTTTGCTAACAATAGAGGAGATGATGCTCTCTACACTGCCACTACTCCCGCAACAATTGCCAGCATTTCAGATTTTCCACCAGGGACTTCATCAACTCTACCGCCAAGTGTCAAAGCTTGGATAGAGAAGACACAAGCTCAAAAGCGACTTGAAAAAGCACGAGATAAAAGGCAAAAGAAATGAAGAACGTTCTTTGTTTTCTTTGTTTTTGGTGAAGGCGTTGAATTGCCCATCGTGGTAGGTGTTGAATTATAAATTTGTAATCCTTTAATGAAAATTTTATGTTTTGCAATCTAAGTGGTAGAATAATATTTTCGTTTCGAAATTACCTACATAAAAACTAAAAATTATTATAATTTTCATATTTTTCCCTAGACGCTTCTGAAAGCGCTTCCAAACTTCTATGATCATCCGCTTCCCCGCTCCCGCTCCCACTCCCATCTGCGCTCCCGCTTTGTGCAACTATGCTCTGAGTAAGCCATATCCGGAGTGATTTTATATTTTGACTTCGATGTCTTCAAGTTCTAACTTTTTCACAAATAGCTATTCCAACTTAAAATGAGTCATTTTTTGATGGATTATTTGACAGATATCAAGCCTCAGATTTGGTGAAACTTGATATTCTCTTAAATGGACAACCAGTTGATGCCATGGCTGCCATTGTTCATAATTTGAAGGCGCAACGTCTTGGTCGTGATCTTGTGGAGAAGCTTAAGAAATTCATAGACAGGTTTACTGATCTGTACTTTGTCTCTTACTATGTTTTCTGCTTCTTTCAGTAGTTTTTCTTAAATTTCTG
>JABCMJ010012413.1:0-14063 GCA_014822125.1 Arbutus unedo | reverse complement strand
GTGAGAATTCCGGTTATAATATGAAATTTTATTTTTGTTAAATTTGTGGGCGTGACATATGTGAAGGTATCATTCTTGACATTACCCCAAATGAAACCAGTACATATCAACCTAGCACATCCCGAGTGGAAATCTAGTTTAAAATCATTCCTGACATTCTTGAAGGATTTCAATTTTGGCACTGCCTAGCATTCTCGAAGGAGTTTATATCAATGTATGTCATTAACATCATGAATAACTAAGTAATACTTATTTTCAAACTCTACTTTATAAGTTTAAATTTTAGTTTAATTTATCGCAATGAGATAGGAAAAACATCCTGAAAGAATAAGGAAACATCTTGAAGGAACAAAAAAAACATCTTGAAGAAATAAGGAAAAACATCCTAATAAATATCTTGATCAACATCATAAAGAACATCTTGAACAACATTCTCAGCAACATCCTGAACAACATCTAGATTGAATGCTGAAACATCCAGATGAAATGATAAAATACAGGAAGTTTGAGGAGACAAACATCTGAATGGAATGCTAAAACATCTGGGTAATCCAATCCAAGATTTCAACCAGAAAATACAGAGACTCAAAACATCCGGATGAAAGAAAAAATATTCGAATGAAATAAACAAGATATCATCCAGAAAATTAAAGAGGCTCAAAACATCCGGATGAAATTGCTAAAGATTTCAGCCAAATGAGGCAGACACAACAAACATCCGGATGAAATGGGAAAACATCTGGATGACTCCAAGTTTCAAACAAAACACCCAGAATTCAAATGGTCAACATTCGGATGAAACAGAAAAATATCCGGACATTTTTCAACAGTTCAAAAAAAATACAATTTCTGCAGATTTGGGTTTGAAAGGGTGTTTGTTTCCAAAACTCACAAACAAGAATCAAACTACGAAATAGCAATAAAATGTACTCAAATAAATAATAAGAGTTGATTTCTACCTCAAAGTTGTATCCAATATTTGAAACTCCAAACTTCAAGCCCCAACTTTGAATAAGAAAATCGAAATACTTCTCCTTCGAGCCAATAATGCAAACAACTACTTGATCTCTACTGAATACAAGAGGAATATGAAAGATCTTAATCTTAAATGAGGTTTGAGAAAAAATTTCGAAAGGGAGTTTTAGTGAGAGAGAGAAGAACATGAGAAAGAGAAGAACAGGGTGAGAGAGATGGCCTAATGTTTTAGAAAAACTAAAGGCTTAAATTACACCCACACCCCTAACATATATCACATACTACCACAAGTCCCCAAAACTATTATGTTATGTCATATTGACCCCAAATCGTTTTATTACTCCAATTTTTACACACTCCACATTAACATTACAAATTAACCCGTACATTAAAATAAAAGTTCAAAATTTTTTAGGCTTTTACACCCTCCCCTCCTTAGAAGAATTTCATCCTTGAAATTATGTAGCACATCAATATAAGTCATGCATCAATAATGCCAAAATAAGATACAACAGTCATGACTCAACAAGTCCATGAAATTGGCTAAGCGTATTAACATGTTACATGCGTCGACAATGCCAAATGAAAATACCACACGGTTATGACTACCAAGTCCACAATGATTGAGTTCCAACGAATTACATAATCAAGTCGTACACAAATTAGGGTATTTTTGCCTAACTTCGTCTTCTCGTTCCCAAGTCGACTCTTCCTGACCTTGGTTGCTCCACAACACTAGCACTAACGGTATTATCTTGCCTCATAAAATTTGTTCTCGTAAATCAATGACAAGTATCGGTTCCTCTCCACTAGAAGTATCGGCCTCTAACTCAAGTTCGGACCATTCAAGAACGTGCAACAGATCCGACTCATATTATCTCAACATCGAAATCTGAAAAACATCATGTACACCTGATAATTTTGGCGGCAAGGGCAAATGGTATGCTACTTTTCTGATCTTCTCAATAATATCAAACAGCCAAATATATCACGATGAAAGTTTACCCTTTCGCCCAAAACGTGACAAACCCTGCGGCATTGATACCTTCAAAAACATGTGATGTCCCCCCTCGAATGACAATAGGCGACGATGACGATCGGCATAACTCTTCTGTCTGCTCTGTGCAGTGAAAAATCTCTGATGGATCATCTTGATCTGCTTGCTTGTCTCCTCTTCTGCGGCCAAAATTTGTTGGCGAATCATTCTCGTACTTTCAGCGGTCTCTCCAATCAAGTTCGGCCTGACTAAGGTCGTCTCATTTAATTCGGTCCAACACACGGGTGATCTATATGGTCTCCCATACAAGGCCTTCGTAAGGTGTCATCTTGATATTGGATTGGTAACTGTTATTATACACAAACTTGACAAACGGCAAGTGGTCCTCCCAACCACCATGAAAGTCCAAGACGCAATCACGAAGCATGTACTCCAAAATTAGAATTATTCGCTCGGATTGCCCACCTCTCTGAGGGTGATACGCGATACTAAACAATAAGTTCGTACCAAGTGCTGCTTGCAAACTCTACAAAAATGAGCGGTAAACCGCGAATGTCTATCGGATACAATGGATATGGGAATCCCATGAAGACGACTAATCTCGCGAATATACAAGCAACTAAGTTTCTCCATTGAATCGGTTACCTGAATAGGAAAAAAATGAGCAGTCTTCGTCAAACGATCAACAATTTAGTTATCATTATTTAATTTTATAAAGATAATATGTTTAATTAATGAATCTCATTATTTTTACCTCCTTCATATGTATTTTATCTAATACAAATTACATATGCATCCTAACTTATTATATCAAGAAAAAAACTTTTATGAATCTATTAAAAATATTTATGTAACTTACTTGTAACACAATATTTTTATTTCTATTAAAATTTGAAATATTGACCTTGGTTAATGTAAGTGGGTTGATTTTTTCAATCAGAAAAGAAAACTAGAATCTCACTATCCAGTAAGAAGAATGCTCTCAATTTGGATGGACCTGTGATATGCAAAATAATAACCTGTTAAAGGACCCTTCGTCGTTGTGGCGAAAAAGCACTCTGATAATTAAGTCAGGCAGAGCTCACTAAAATGAATGTAAATCAAGCTAATATTCTCTATTAGCGCTTGAGTTAGTGCGTTAGAGTGTACCTTTCATTATGAATCTGAATTTTTATTTATAGATTTTGTGACTTAACTTTCCTAATTCTCTTGGGACACTAATTCCTTATCAGAATTGGAGTAAGATTACCTTAGGTCAGCAACGCTTTAGACTGGCTTTCTCAAGTCGACAACATACCAAATTGCTCTTCTCAGATTGGCTGGTCGCTAATCCGGCCTTCTCAGCTTGAATATAGTAGGAACTACCTTTCTTAGGTCAGCTATATCCTCACGTGATCGGTACATGTGTCTACGTATAAAACACCTCTCTTGTCGAACTGGCTAAATTATTTAAGAAAAACTTAATAATCTTTATTCATGTTTTACCTCCTTTAATTACCCCTTAACTTTGTCTACTTCCCGTCGAGCTGAAGCGACAGGCAAAACTATATTACCATAAATATCTTCTCCTGTTTCGGGACTTCTTATCCCGTGGTTTATTTTCTTATTAGGAAGACTCTTTGCCCCCAATTTTGCCTGATTTTTGCCGAGCCAATGGAATAGGCAAAGCTTATCCCTTTCTGTTTCTTATCCACACCACTTGGTCTAAGATTATGGCTCGGACGAATATTCTCTATCCGTCTGTATGCATACGTACAATTGCAATTCTTTGAACATTATGTGCTCTTGAACAAATTTCTAGATTCATTTCTTCATAGCTTACTATGATGTCGAGATAGATTCTGATGAGAACACTAAGATCGGGAATGAACAAGCTGGGTTGTCGAATCTCGCTATTGCATGAGTGCTTAAAACTGAACACTATTCTTTCTTTTATTTGCTCTGCTTCTAAGAAAGTCTACTTTTGCCAATTGACTATGTACTTTAAACAATTTTTTCTTTTCTGAACACTTTTCTCAAGTTCCACTATGGAACAAGCTGTTCTCCAGTTTAGTAACTTTTCTTAAGCTGGATTCACTTAAGAACTTTTCTCAAGTTCAAAAGTCTACCAAACTCTTCTCAATTTTATACTTGGAGAACTCTTTTCGAGTGTTTCTGCTAGGCCTTGGCCTAGATCGTTTGATGATAACTGGGCCTACATCCAAACATTTATATTTGTTTAGAAAAATTTTCTCAAGTTTATACTTTAGAGAACTCTTCTCGAGTCCGTAGACATTTTTCAAATTTTTGCCAAGGGACTTTTCTCAAGTCTTTTGTATATAGATACTTTTCTCAAGTATGCAGTTCTGAAATTTTTCTTAAATTTGCAATTTATGAAATTTTTCTCAAGGATGTCAATCTGAAATTTTTCTCATATTTATACAGATACTTTTCTCAAGTATGCCAATCTGAAACTTTCCTCAAGTTTACGATTCTGAAACTTTTCTTAAATTTGCAATTCTTAAAATTTTCTTAAGTTTGTGACTTTGAAACTTTTCTCAATTCTTATTAGCTCAAAGAATTCTTTTGAAGTGTTTACAGTCAAAGAACTCTTCTCAAGTTTGTACTTGGAGAACTCTTCTCGAGTGTTTCTGCTAGGCCCTAACCTAGATTGTTTGATGATAAATGGGCGTTCAACTGAACGGTTATATTCATTTAGGAAATTTTTCTCAAGTTTGTAATCGGGGATTCTTGCCCCTATTCCGGATTTTCCCCATTTTCCAAGATTTCTCATCCCATGGATTCAGGGCTTTTCGCTCTTGTTTGGAGTTCTCCTATTTTTTTGGATTTCTCATCTCATACAGTCGGGGCTTTTCACATTTGCTCGGGGTTCTTCCCCTTTCTTGAGATTTCTCATCCCATGAATTCGGGGCTTCTCGCCCTTACTCGGGGTTCTCCCCCTTTTTTAAAATTTCTCATCCCATGGATTTGGGGCTTCTCACCCTTGCTCAGGATTCTTTCCCTTTCTTCGGATTTCTCATCACATTTGGGATTTCTCGCCTTTTTTTGGGGTTCTCTCCCTTTCTTGGTCTCAGGACTTCTCATGCCATTATATTCTATTTTGGGATTTCTTGTCCCGTGCTGCTCTATCTTTGACTAGGAGACCCTTGGCCCCTAGTAACAAAGTGAAGTCTTGACTCTTTATTGTCTTGTTTAAAACTCTTTATACTATTGTCTGGGACCACCGTCTCGTCTTTGTCTCGACCTCAATTAAAAGAGAAATGTCAAAAAATAAAGTTCTCCCCCTTTTTGCATAATGGTGTTTGTTGGATGATCAATATTGTTCTTTTTTTAAATAGAACTTCTTGTAAGAAATCCGCTAGATATTTTCTATCTAGATACCAGAACCTCATATGTGCAAAGATTTAAGGGCAGTCTTATAGGGCCCTTAATAAACAATCTATCTCATCTTAAGAAATTCGCCAGATGCTCTCCATCCGAAAATCGGAACTCCATATGTGCAAAGATTTAAGGGCAGTCATGTAGGGCTCTTAATAAAGAATCTATCTCATCTTAAGAAATCTGTCGGATGTTCTCCATCTGGTGATTGCAATTCGATATATATAAAGAATTAAAGGACAACCTCGTAGGGCCCCCAATATACAACCTAACTATTGATCAAGAAATCTGCTAGATATTCTCGATATGTAAATCGAAATTCGATATATGCAAAAAATTAAAGACAGACTCGTGGAGCTTTCAATATACAACCTAGCTGTTGCTTAAGAAATTTGCTAGATATTCTCGATCTGAAAATCGAAATCCGATACATGCAAAGAATTAAAGGACACCTTCGCAAGATTTGACACGTTTAAAGGAGGCAAATCAAGATCCGAATGGAACGCATCCAACCTGAAATCGTAACTCCAACTAACACATGAATGTAAAGTGGACAAAGGATTTGATCCACTCATATTGATATGTATGTTCTACAAAATATCAACTATTCTCCTCCAACACTGTACGGATTTATGTGTACGTGTCACTTTGACAAAGAGTGATCCAAGTAAATTCAGTGTCAGTATGACAAATTGTTTCACCAATCAACCACAGGTTCTCTGATCATTTTTTTTATTCTTCTAAAAGAATTCATACAATTAAAAATTTGAAGTGTGCGCTTGGTTCCCATAGTGGGTGAACCGGATGACAGCGCATGAATACCAGACCGATCGCTGAGTATTTTGACTCGTTTGCCGAAATTACCATCGACGCCTTAATTATATTTCAATGGGGAATCCCTCAATCTGTTTTTATGTGCAATGCCATGCGATGGAAGTAGGCGATATTCGAAATCACGGTCGAAAATTGAAACGGCATATGGCTCTGAAAAAGTGCGAAACCATCTCTAGAACCAATTAAGCCCAAACATCTAGGATTCCCACTCCTAAAACGAGAGAGAGAGAGAGAGTCTCGATGGTTCTCGGGTGTTTTTGCTTTTGAAGACATCCATCCTCCACCAACTGTTAATGTTGGCTTCAGACCAAAATCTTTCCTCTTTTTTCTTTCTGTATTATGCTTTCTCTTCAAGGCTTGATTTCTTTATCTTGGAAATCCAATAGACATTGTCTTGACTTGGAAGTCATTAGATTTTACCATTGAATTAAAAAAACAATGAATTAAAATCATGGATAAAATTATAAAACTTACATGTATAAAACATGATAGATTTACCGGACAAAAAGATTTCACTGGTTCGAAAAATAGCTTCATTGCGCACCATTCTAGGTTTCTCATCCAAGAAAGTTTTTTCTTTGGAGATTTTAGACACGAACTTCTCGTTCATCTATCCCCCAATCTGATCTTTTGGTGTGCCTGCCATGAGATGTGAGTTTTTCCACAAACGGCGCTAATTGTAAGTGGGTTGATTTTCTCAATCAGAAAAGAAAAATAGAACTTCACTATCCAGCAGGAAGAATACTCTCAATTTGGGTGAAACTATGATATGCAAAACAATAACTGGTTAAAGAATCCTCTGTCGCTGTGGTAAGAAGACACTCCGATGATTAAGTCAGATAAAGCTCACAAGAATGAATATAAATCAAACTAATATTCTCTATTAGCGTTTGAGTTAGTGCGTTAGAGCGTACCTTTCATTATGAATTTGAATTTTTATTTATTGATTTTGTGACTTAACCTTCCTAATTCTCTTAGGACACTAATTCCTCATCAGAATTGGAGTAGGATTACCTTCAGATTGTCCACTAATGAAATAACTCTAACTTGATTCTTATCTAAGAATTTATCTTCTACCGTTAGAGTTTTATTCAATCAATACTTCTGATATTAATCGAATTGGTCGTGGACTTCTCATCCATATATGTTTAGAACTCTATCCCGACTTACTCAGAGTTCTGTCTTATCTTGGACTCGACACAGCCCACTGCCTTTCTCGGGTCAATGGTATCTCAAACCTCTTTTCTTATGTTAGCAACGCTGTAGACCGTCTTTCTCGGGTTTGCAACATACCAAATCGCCCTTCTTAGATCAGTTGGTCACTAATCTAGTCTTCTCAGCTCGGATATAGTAGGAATCACTTTTCTCAGGTCGACTATACCCTCATGTGATCGGTACATGTGTCTATGTGTGAGAGACCTCTCTTGCCGAATTGGCTAAATTATTTGAGGAAAACATAATAATCTTTATTCAAGTTTTACCTCCTTCAGTTAATTATGTACAGCAATTTTTATATATTATACTTTATAATTAAAATAATTAATTTTGAACTTACATGTATAGTTATTTTTTTAGTTTCTACATGTATTTTATCACCGAAAATATTATTTAGCTTAACTTAACTAGTTATGTTTTTTGTCTTTATTCAAATTGTTTTGTATATTTTTCATTTTTACATCATTTTTTTATAGTTTCTTTTATTTTGTCATTATTTATGATTCTAATAATGACATTTGCCTCACAATAACACATTTACCCTAAGAAAGCTTTCAGTACTAGATGACATGTCCATAACTGGGAAAAAAATAAATTACGTCGATAAATAAAAAAAACAATCAATTAACACATTTGTTAGGAAAAAACAACTAAAAACGAAGGCATTAATTGATTTAATTTAAAAATTTTAAATGTTAAGTTTTAAAAATTATTTTACACTATATACGTTCGTATATATAATTATACAATATATATTTAAATGCACACATAAATAAATTAAATATATTAAAAAGTGGTTAAAAGAGTTAAGGGGGTATTTTAGTCTTTTATCAATAAAAATTAACGGTGTTAATAAAAATTGAATGATAGAGGGATAATAGTCTAACAGTTTCAAAAGCTGAGGAGGTGAGTGTATTTTTTGAAATCTTAGAGAAGGTCCTTGTAATTGTTAGAAACCTCAGGGGAGATTAGTACAGTTTATCCTTTTTAAATATACTGACATCCCCTGATGTTTCTAACAATTGCGGAGACTTCCTTGAGGTTTTAAAAAATACACTCACCTTCCTTATTTTTGAAACTATTGCACTATTTTTCCTTTGTCGTGACTTCTGTTAAAAATAGGTTAGTTTTTACTGAGGTCGTTAGATTTATTTTCAAAAATGCCTAAAACACCCTTGGTCATACTATAAGAAGGTTACAATGGAAGAAAAAAAGAAAGAAAGAATGAATCTCACCAAAATCTCCTTAAATCACTTAAATGTAGTTGTTGTCCAAGCATTATTTTGGGCAATTGATTAATGGCCAATTGATTGGGCATCAATATCACATGATGTGTTAGTATGAACTGAACATATGCAATGATGCTGCATTTGTTTTTAATTTTACGAAGAGTTTTATCACATTTACTCATTAGAGCCTCCCAATGGTTTGAACATTTTTTATGGCAAAGTTGTTATTCAACTTGTCACTGTAATATTTTATTTATTTTTTCCCGAGTTATTTCAATGATGCTAAAGTCATCTTTAGATTCTATTTGTCTTAACTTATCTAAATTAATTATGTTTTGTCTTTATTAAAAAAAATTAGTTCTTAGTTTTTGATCAATTTTTTATTGATTGTTGATTTGTCTCGACGAAAGGAATCTAAAAAGCATAAAATTATATCCAAAAATTAAAAATAATTAACTAAAGACGAAAAATAAGTCAAAACAGACCATATTTTTTTGTTTTAAAAATAATTTTATACTTTTATGAAATCTCTTGTCGAGATGAATCAACAAGCATAAAAAATTAACGTAAAACTAAAAATTAGACCCCCAATGTACAAATGGTAATGTGGTAATAAATAAATGATTTTGTCAAATTTGGTTTGAGAAATAACATTTTTTAAGTTGAGAAATAACCAAAAGCCAAAGGTCATTTTTGAGACCCCCATCCAAACAAAAGGTTTGCCTTGGCAACGTCTTAGCATCTAAGACCAAGTCTACCTTGGTGCCAAAAAAATAGCATGCCAAAATCAAAATTTGACATGAATAATGACAAAATTCTTTTCAAAATAGAAAATCAAATTGAAACTAAAAAGAAACAGCGTCACTTGTTGCAGTTGAATAAAGTCTGGTTATTTAAGATAAGTTGGTCCCTATATAGTCAAAAATCAAGAGCTCCAAAGTAATTGTTATGCAGTAAAAAGTAAAAAGTAAAAGTAAACGTACGAGGGAATCCACAAAACCGATCTCATCTTCTTCTAACAAGTAGTAGAATTTAATCCAAAAACCATCATTGCCCAGCTACGTCATCAAATGCTATACATTATTATTATTATTATTATTGTAGATCTCTTGTAAGTTGTAACAAACCCACACAGATTACACATCCAAACAAAACCTTCTTCATATAATTATTCACTACTTACGAGTGTCCACAAAACAATAAATAATTTGTTCACATCAATAAGAATATTTTTAATGTTTGGCGGTAAAAGAATTGAACTGTCACTTAATCATTTTTTTACATCCATCATACTCTACACATAAATTATTAGGAATAAGAAAACCTACACGGATAGAGATTTGTAATTGTTTAAGTATTTGCATAATCTACACATTTTTTTAGATTTATTTTTATTCATATTCAATCATTTTAGATTATCTTAAATTTAATAAATAAATTGTTGTATTTAATTATCTTAATTTTTGCTCCTACTTATCCATTCGGATTCGATCCGTTCATGTTCGTTAAAGCTTTAGGGAGAGTTATCCAATTCATTTTATTTTTATTTAGATTTTATATTGATGATTTATTTTACTCGTATTTATCCCTATATATTGATAACCCTCTGCGTATTAAAACTGACAGGACTAATAGTCTTGGGACTATGTGACAACCCAACCAGGCTGTGGTGCCAGCTGTAAGGTCGACCATCTGGGAGAGAGAGTCTCGGTGGACGTTCTGATCAAGGGTCTCACATCGTTTGGTGGATGTAAGTTTAGTACTATTTATAATAAATCATGTCCTACCTTATACAAGGCATTTTAAAGTCATGAGGACACCAACACCAAATGGAGCTTCACAGTGAAGAGTGCGTCACGAAGTAATTCAGGGACGGGTAACCTACTGGGAAGTCTATGGGGTTTGGCTAGCCAAATCGGCAGTTTTGTACAAAGCAGGAACGAGGTGTTACAAATGACATCAGAGCCTACACCAATCAGAAATGTAGGACAAATCTCGACCCCACACGAGGACGTGTGTTTCTAAGTGGAGGAGATTGTAACACCCCAATTAGGTTGTGGTGCCAGTTGTGAGGTCGAATGTCTGGGAGGGAGAGTCTCGGTGGACGTTCTGCTGAGTGGTCAAGGTTTCTATATCGCTTGGTGGATGTAAGTTTAGTACTATTTATAATAAATCATGTCTTACCTTGCACAAGGCCTTTTAAAGTAGTGAGGGTGCCAACACCAAATAAAATTTCACAGTTAAGTATGCTCGTCCTGGAGTAATCCAAGAATGGGTGATCTACTGGGAAGTTCATAAAATTTGGGCGGACAAGGTAGACAGTATTGTACAAGGTGGGACAGAGCGTTACAAGAAGAAGACGACATTTTCTCTGAAAGAAATCAAGTTGTGGCCAAAGCGGTGGAGAAACTCACCCAAGCCAAGTTCATTAGGAAGGTATATTATATGGATTGGTTGGCAAATCCGGTAATGATTAAGAAGTCTAATGGGAAGTGGAGAATGTGTGTGAATTTTACAGGCTTGAACAAGGCCTACCAAAAGGACAAATTTCCTCTCCCATGCATTGATTTATTGGTAGACTTCACAGCCAGACACAAGATGCTTAGTTTTATGGATGCCTTCTTCAGATACAACCAAATAAAGATGTGGAAAGAGGGCAGATGCATAAGGATGTGACTAGCTTAAAAATCAGAGTTGTCACTTGACATTGAGTTCAAATGTGACAAGTCACCCTCTAAAATCATTTTCAAAGAAAATGTCTTTAGAAAAAATATTTTGCATTCTAACTCAGAAATCCAATTATGGTTCGAAAAATGACTCCTTGTACATATTTTGGTCTTCAAAATAGAGGAGGGTTCAGAAATTTAATGTTACGAAGTGAAAAAATGTTAGGCACCCAATATTGTTCTTTTAGTACTTCATTTTTTCATATTAAATTTCGTTTATTATCATTGGCCAAGAAAAATAAACATCGAGTGACTAAAAGCATAATAAGATAAAATGTGAAATGGGTACGAGGGCATGACCTCAGCTTGCTCAATTCTGCTCTCGGTGACAAAATATTGAACAAAACATTTGTTAAACTTTGATAGAATGCAAAATGACTGTTGCATGTCCTAATTCTATTCTTGTAATGTTGGTACCTGGTTCCCCAGCGCAGAAAAATCAAAGTTTAACAAAGGCCCTGTCCTATTTTATAGATGAATTACCATATTCACGTTTCTCGAAAATGCAATATGCCGTCCTAGCCTAAGACAAATCAGATAATATCACATTTTTATTCTCTTTTCACTGACTACTTAAATCACAATGGTCCCGAAATTTCAAGATTAATATAGTGCAAAGTGCCATTACCGTCGCGATAATCTTTCAAAAAAAACACGCAAATCAATAGTAACTGACAATTTGCATGACACACTTTCATTTTGAATGCTGACTACTCAGTTCGACAACATTACCGGACTTTCAAGATTATCGAGACTAAAAATATAGAGATATGGACAATATGACTGCTATTTATATTTCTTAATTTTTAAGCAGGACACATATTAGCTCAAATTTATGGCCCATGATTCTTCATCTACCAGCTATTCAATTCATCGACGATCCAAATCGCAGAATAATATAAATGTCACTTTGATCACAATAATCTATCTTGAAAAGATAATGTGCAATGTTCTTCACATTTTCATTCCAAAACATTGGCTACTCAACCCACATGTGTTTTGAGAATTCCGAGATTATTGAAATTTCGAGAATTCTGAGATTATTGGAATTTTGACTGTCACGCCCTCAAATTTTAAAACAAAACTAATCAAATAAATGAATAGGTATTAAAGAATTTTTGCCAAGAGTTTGATGAAATTCTCCAAAAAATGTCCATGTATAAGGAGATAAGTGTTCTAGTTTGATCATAAGTACATAGTGGGTCACCCCATCCCAATGACCATTCATATGAAATAAAAATTTCCAAAATATTACGTTAAGTATGTCACCAAAATAAGTTAGAGTTATAATATATCTTTAAAAAAATGGTTAAGTAAAAGATGCTAAATAACTCCATGTGTGAGACTCTTCAAAAAATTGTGCAACAGTCCAAGCACCCATGCCAAATGATGCTAAACGTCCGGAGTTATACCTGAAAAGAAAATAGAAGAGCTGAGCTAACAAGCCCAATAGAGAAATCTATACCAATCTAACGTGAATATGAAATGCATGGTACGACAAGTGGACATAAATATCCAACAGTAGCAAGATTATAAACCAATTCAAGTTAAAGGCTAAAGATGAATCATGTCATGTAATAACGTCAATAGCATCAGCAAGTTTGTAATGAGTCATTGGTCATGTCTCGTAGGATATTAATCCAATCAATCATGTTCTTGTGCATTTTTATTTTCATGCCTAGTAATTTCGTAGGAGACTAGTTCATCACTCCTAGCATTCCCGTTGGAGAGTCTAGTTCAAGACCTTCCTAACATTCCCGTAGGAATCTAGTACAATCACTCCTAGTATTCCCGGCAGGGAGTCTAGTTCAATACCTTCCTAGCATTCCCGTAGGAGTCTAGTACAATCACTCATAGTATTCTTGGTAGGGAGTCTAGTTCAATGCTTTCCTAGCATTTTCGAAGGAGTTTAGTACCATTTTCCTAGCATTTCTATCAAGGATTCTAATTCACACATCATATCGTCCAAGTGTTCCACGCATATCACGTGTCACATAACACCCACGCATGACGTGTGTCACATAACAATTTTATTTCATCAATCTAAACTCTCAAGTAATGCACATGTCTCGTAATCATCATCTTAGATAGGTGCAAACATCAACCTTAGAAGTCCAAAAACTCAAATTTGCGATAATAATTTTAATAAAATATGAGTACAGAATTACCGATAATACAGGTACTATTACCGGTAATACAAACACTATTACCGGTAATACAGAACACTGCCCAAAAGAAACACTAAATTACTGGTAATACAGACGCTATTACCGGTAATACAGAACACTGTCCAAAAAGAAATACTGAATTACCGGTAATACAGATGCTATTACCGGTAATAGAATGCACTATTCAAAAACGTCAAAAAATTTTACACTGTATTACTGGTAATAGAGACACTATTACTAGTAATAGAGACACTATTACTGGTAATATAATGCACTGTTCGAAAATGCGCATTTTCTGTAGATTTTCTCAAACTTCCATTTTTCAAGTTCTAAACCAATACTCAATCTCACAAATCACCAAAGACAAGTTATACACGCATAAGAGAGGTAAAAGATCCCTACCTAGAGTGTCGGATCGAAGAATTTGAGCTTCAAAAGCAAGCCCTAGCTCCAATGGTGGATGAACTTGAAATAAACTCCCTCCAAGCGAAAATAGCACAATCTACCACCAAATACTCACCAAATGCAAGAGGAATATGAA
>JABCMJ010012411.1:0-16649 GCA_014822125.1 Arbutus unedo | reverse complement strand
TTTTTTTTTTCTGTCACAGATTCCTATTTGATGTTCTTTTCATCTAGAAACATTAAAAAGAATTTTTACATGATTTTGTTGTGAAAGTATGTCTCCATGGTTGCAGTTTCTGTTGAATCCTCGCAAAAGAAAAAGCGTCGCAAACGAGGTAGAGAAGGTGAGAGCAGTACCTTTAAGATTTAATTTCGTTACTTTCTGTATTGTCTAAAGGGATAGCATGTAGTTATGTCAACCGTGGCCTGCATATCAGTGAAATGGACAGACTTTTAAAAATCGAGACCAGGAGGCCAGGAGAATGGTTACTGCCACTTATGTGTATCTTTATCTGCTCAGTTTCAAAAGAACGGCAAGTAAAAATGCAGAAGATCAGTAGTTCTGGTTTTGTTGCTCAACCTCCACTGCTGAATGCTCTAGTGAAATTCTTTGGTACAGTTGAAAATGAGTTATCTCAGGATAATGTTTTGAAGAAAATGTGGGAATATATGAAGGAAAACAATCTGCAGCCACCTATTTTCCAAACCCTTGATACAAGTTTGCAGCATCACCCAACAAATTACCTATTTCTTTGAACTGATTAGAATCTTAATCTTCCCAAAATTATTACACTAATGAGTAAACAAGCACTTGCAAACAACTTGGAGTGATTGCTGACACTACAACTAGTTCATTCACCAGTCCAAACAAGTGACAAGGCAAGCTCTAGCTTGTGCTTTGGTTCAACCGTTTATGGAGTTGTGCAACGCGACATTCACACTTGAATAGGCTTTTGAAACGTCGAGGTAGTCAGCATCCTCTTTTCCAAAGAAAACATTACAGGCTACGAGAACTTCCAAGTGTGTTGTATTGGTTATGAGGCCTGACATATAGATGCCTCAAATGTCTGATTTTGCTGAAGCACAATGTCAAAGAGGCTTGGCATAGATGAAGTGGCATTGACAAAACCTAAACGGGGTGGTTGAGCTTATATGAATTACAAGTCAAATTGGACCTTGATCCAACAAGCAGATATGCATTTGCTTTTTGATGCCCCGAGAATGAAATACCTTGGGGTTCTACTAGCTTGATTGTTTTCACGGCAGTGAAAAGACTCTGGTTGTAGCCATTGGATGCTTTGTTTTGTTTTGGTGGTGTGCTTGGAATTGCATGGGACCTGATGTCTGAAGACTTCATCACCACCTACTTAAATGCATCCTCTGTGCTTGTTATTAAATTGTACATGCCCCAATCATCTTTAACCTAGTATTCCGGATATTCACCTTATCGTTTATTTAGTTGCTTCATTTTCTGGCATTAGATGTTCTATCTTATAAGTTCTTGTTTACTGCAGTTATTCAACTTAAGAATTTTGCTGACTAATATCTGCCACCTAAATTATCTTGCTGTTTGTCTCTTCTAGGATCCAACTGATGAGAGGAGAATTATTTGTGACGAGAAGCTGAAAGAACTCTTTCAGGTTGATTCGTTCATCGATTTACAGCTCATTTCATCAAAGAAGAACCATGAAGTTATTCTTAGTTTTCAAGCTGTCGATGCGGTCAGTAGAGCAAAAAAGGTTACTATTGTGTTCTCTGTGTAAATTATGCAGATCAACAAATGCAAATAGGTTTTTGATTTTTGCACAAATGCTTCAGTTTGTTCTGATCCAAGGTCTTGGTAGTTAAATTGGCATAGAGAATTGGCGGCAGATTTCTTTGGCCTATAGATTCTGGGGCGGGGCTATCCCCGTCACATATATCGCTAGGAATGGCAATTTGTCCCGTCCCAACCGATCACTCTTTTTTTTTTCTTTTCAAATTGTAGTTCTGAAATTACATAGTTTTGTCGCATGAAAAAATTGTTGGTTTAATAAATATGGAAAGTTTATGATATCTGATAATTTGTTGGTTTTCGAACATATGGTAAATTTGTGAATATTTTGGTATCTTGTTTGAAAATAATTTTGTGAAAGTCGGATTCATGTTACACTTGTGCTGGAAAGTAATAGTTATTCAAGCGTTCAACGAAAGAGTATCGAAAGTTGATCCGCAAGGTAAGATTAGTAAGATTGACAAAGATCAAATAGTGAATGCTTTGAGGCTGGATTCCTCCTAGCTAATGAGGGTAAACATGAAAAACATGTGCAGGGAATTGTGGAAGAGGCCATCGCTAAGTAGTGACGCAGCCGATAGAACCTCGATCTATCCCTGCATTTGGGAGCTTTTCGAGAAAAACAAAAGACATTCAATTTAATGAGGGACTTTTCATAGAGTACTTGTATAGAACAATTGCCTTGGATGATTTCATTTTTTATTTGGGAAGAAGCCTAACGTGATCGAGGGACAACTGGCTCATGGCATATAAATTATCTTCCATTGCAAATAGACAACGATCACTACATGAAAAAAATAGGTTTACATAAAAAATGTATGAAAAAAAACATAATATTCATGTTAACTCTGACTCGTAATAAATTATAAATATGATAAATTTACAAAATATTATATTATATTATTTCAAATTTATTATAAATATCAATTTACACTCCAAACTGTCAGGTTTAGTGTGATATGATAAATTGACCACACACGATAAATTTGTGGCTTTTAGCTCTATTAGTAAACTTATGATGCATGATAAATCTATCGAAATTGAAATAATTCAAATAAATTTATCAAAAATTGACCAAAAAATATTTTAATATGTTATGTATAACATACATACATGATAAATTTTTTGGTTTCGGAATGATTCAAAACAAATTTGCCAGAAACTGGTCAAAAATTATATATCACATATAATATAATATAATATAATAATTATTTTAAATCTAGATTTCCCGAGACACTACAGCCCAGTTTGTTGTAATTCACAAAGCTTATGCGATTGGTTTACTGGTCCCATGATTTAAACTAACAAATATCATGAAAACACTTCTGATTCAACAAGGCCTATTAGCTCAGTTGGTTAGAGCGTCGTGCTAATAACGCGAAGGTCGCAGGTTCGAGACCTGCATGGGCCAATCTTGATTTTGTTTTTAATTTTTTCTTCCCCCTTGTTTTCACGTATCCTCAACACCCAGAATAAAAATTGTTCGAGGCCTGAGGGGGTTGGTTCGGGGTTGCTCTATTTTCCCAGAGTTACAGTAATCATTCAAAGAAATTTATATGACGTACTACCGGTTTTGAAGAAGTTTGAGAAATACGTAGTTGTAGCGATCAGATGTTGATATAGTTATAGCTCTGTGTAATGTAAGCCCTCTGCTGTATGAATGAAAGGCATGGCAGCTACAGGAGAATCGAAAACAGTGAAAAATATCACAAATGGTTATCTGATCTATTGGGTATGGTGTTTTTAAGTTTAATTTTTCTTTTCAGATTAATCTTTACCGCAATTTATATGCACTGAACAAGTTTTAGAGTTTCCATTGTTGCAAGACCAATTTTCATCTCCTAGTTTTTTCTTGGCAGATTCTCCCCCTGCTGCGGAAATAGACGGGCAAGAGAAAGTCATGTAATGGGAGGATCACAGGTAAAACGTAATAGATTCAACTGCATACACACGTGTGTGTGTAGTTTGTGGTAGTGCAATTTATGCTAATTATTGTATGACCTTGATACATAATGTGGAGCCCTTCAATCCGTGTTGCGAATACACTCACAAGTCCAAGATCCAACGAAGGTTTCTGGATAATGCAACCACGATCAAATATTAGTGCCTTGTTGGTTGAGATTGGGTCAGGAAACATTCTGATGTATAAGTGAGTATTTGAAGAAGAAGATAGAAAGTATTGAGCTAGGGTTGAAATGCTGTGTGTACCTCATTTTTTCACCTTATATATTGCTCTTGGCTTGAGCACCAAGCCTAGATTGGCATGTGCGAATCACACTCCCTTATGATAGTGACCCGTAATTGAATTATGTTATGACATCACCCATGACATGATGAATAACAACTCACACTTCACGTGCTGAAGCACTTGAATGCCACGTGAAGATTCTAATCCGACGCTACCGAGCTCGACTTGGTAATGCGTTCATATGCTCAACTCGGACCCATGAAGTGCTCCTACACTGGTACGGAAACACTATGTGTCAAAGGTCTGGTTTGGGCTCGTTCTGGCATCATATTGTTGACCAAGGCCTGGTTCGGCTTGGACCCATCAGGTCCTCCCATCTAGGCTATGGACCGTAGGCCTGGTCTAAACTCGGCCCAGCCTGCTGTAGATGTTGACCCAGACGAAGCCCCATCAACTTGGTCTGGCTCACTGAGTGTCTTGATCCGGTCCTCCACTCATAATAGCATCTCTATGCAACAATCGTGAAATGAAATGCTATGGTTTCTCCTGTGAGTTTATAACTACATAGCTGTCTTACTACTCTTTGGATGGTGAGAAAGGGTGAGAAAAGAAAACAAAGAGAATCTTTTTGCTTATTTTGATAAGTGAAAGAGATGAGAAATCATGGGATACGAAGAAAAATGGTAAATCTTGATTGGTCCATTTTGTTTCTCGGGCTCTCGCCAAATCTCATCACAGTCCTTTCGTTTCTATCCCTTTTTCACAATCCAAAGAGCTGGTTAAGGTTGATTGCATTAAACATTTTTGTGATTAAAGAGTGACCCGTGTTGGGAAAAACCCTCAGGCTCTTGAGGAGATTGAAAAGAAATGAATTTGGTATCAGTAAATTAGGGAAAAAGAGGCTGCCGGGTTTGGATTGCCTAAAAAGAATTGTTTTTTGACCTCATTAGTTTTTTGAAACCTAATAGCTTCGTCATGCGCAATAACGAAATTGGTTACCTTGCTTAGTTTCTGGCTTCATTTTCCACCACTAACAACAATGAACACATGCCCAGAAAAAGGTTATGGCTTAAAAGTTATCTTGAAGTGGTTCATTCCCTGATATTCTTCTTTTAGGATATAAACTATTCAACAATGTATTATTATGGTCATTAGAATATCCAGAGTGCTTGTTCAAATATCAATTTGTAGTGTTGCTTCCGATAAACACCTGTATTTCCACTTTGAAGATCAGCTAATCATCTAAGTTGCCTTACTTTTGGAAGTTGACTCGCGTACAAAAATTCACACGCCTGCTCATTGAATACTGTAGATTTCTGTCATTTTGTTACAGACAATTTGGCCATGTGCTTGAAATGTCTTACTCATTATGCCCTGCAGACGTCGGAAAGTTAGAGCTAAGATACTTAATTGTTTCCTTGTCAACTCATCAAGCATAAATCTTAGATATAAATGTCATGGAGTAGTGGTGTGGAGCCTCAGTGGAAATAATTAGAATGTCACTAAGTTGATGATAAACTTAGATACTAAAAAATTCTTGGTCACAGAAGTACCTGGTACTGTGACTTGTGAGAGAACCTCTGCTGTAAACCTTAACAGAAAGAAGGTACTTGTATAAGCTATGGATTGTTGAATTAGACTTTCGAAGTTATTAGCAGTTGGGTTATATATTCGTAAACCATATATGACTGATGTTGTAGCCAATGGATTGAATTAGCATGCTCAATTCGTTTTTTGAACAAGTCCATCGGTAAGCCTATGTTCAACTTCACTTCTAGAGCCGAATATTAGGTCAAAAGGACATCTAATAGCTAGTTGCGAAATTCATGTGTGAGAAATTCCTCGTTCATGCTGATGTAACCTCTTCTGATTAGAGGAAAAGTAATATAAAACAGAAATGGACAATCTCATGTATGCAGTGCTTGTCTCCTTCACATTAGTAGAAAATAATGTTATACTTACAGATATGGCCATTAGGCAGTAACGACTTTTGTGGCATTGCCACTTTCTAAGACTAGCCAATAAGCTCACAAAGGCATTCTTTTTTCTTCATATAAATCGATTGCAAAGCCCCAAACTCTAGGCATTAGAACCAGCACTCCACCAACGGTCTCTCATACACGAGAAAATGAGTTTCAAACCCTCTCACTACCTCACTCTCTCCATTTTCTCTATAATAATGTTTCTCTCTCCATTTGCGAATGCCCAAAAGTATCCATTCCCTAATACTTATGGCCAACTTGATTACAAGTTCTACGATTGGTCGTGCCCTAAGTTGCAAATGATTGTTAGGTTGGGCGTTTGGGCAGCTTTGAAAAATGATACTAGGATGGCTGCATCCCTTCTTCGGTTACACTTTCACGATTGCTTCGTAAACGTAATTGTTCTTTTCTAAAACTACAGTCCTCGAGTTGCTATGTCCCGAATCCTGCAATGATATCTGACTGTTTTCTTTGTTCTTGTATTCATCTTAGTGGTGAAACTTTCCTACCTTTTTCTAGTTACCTCAATGTTGACTAAATTTTTCTACAACCTTTGTCCTAATATTACAATATAAATGTTTTTAACGTAGAATTATATGTATTATGGTTCAACTCTCCAAATTGAAGAGAAGCAAGTTGACACCTATCGACCTACGTTGCTTGTGACCTACGTTGCTTGTTATATGTGGAAATTTAGTATGACCTGCATTCAGCACAGAGTTTATAACTCTGCATATGTTTATTTTTATAACAATATGAGTGGTAGTCACCTGGCAACCAGGAGCCTCAGGAAGTCCTTGGTCTGGATTCAACTCTCACCTGCATGCTATCAATTCTTGTGGGCTAGACCATACGGGACTTTGCTTGGTTTTAATTGATTCACCCATAGAATGAGTAGAATACTTGGCATATTTTGCATAAAACTCCATCTATATATTATGGGAAGAGGACTTCTATATATCTATGGTTGTTCTCATCACCATTTTATCTCACCATATATACGGCAAGATGATCTACTTCGATTTTCTTTCGTGATTTCATAGCTGGATTTTAAAATTCTAAGAAGAAGCAAATTTTATTGTTCTTTTAGTGTTTCGGTTAATATGGAGTCTCAAAAGGTTAGCTTTGAAATGTTGTTTTATTGTTCTTAACTTTCTGGGCACAGGGCTGCGACGGTTCTGTGCTTCTTGATGACACGAAAGATTTCAAGGGAGAGAAGAATGCTTTCCCCAACCGAAATTCCGTAAGAGGGTTTGAAGTCATTGACAAAATAAAGGAAGATGTCGAAAGAGCTTGCCCTTCAACTGTTTCGTGTGTTGATATACTGACTCTAGCAGGAAGAGAAGCTGTTGTTCAGGTATTTAGCACAACTCCATGCTTATCACTTTCAGCTATATATATATATATATATATAGAGAGAGAGAGAGAGGTATAGTAATCCTACATGCTGTCTGTATTTAGTAGTTTTTTCTTGTTGTTTTTGTAGTCAGGGGGGAATCCGTGGCCGGTTCTGTTGGGCCGGAGAGATGGATTAACAGCGAGTGAGAAAGCTGCCAATGAGCAGTTACCATCACCTTTGGAGCCTTTAGAAAACATCACTGCCAAATTTGCAGCAAATGGACTTGATTTGAAGGATGTAGTAGTTCTCTCAGGTATACCCTCTTGTGAACTTCTCTTTCGGTACAGGGTACTCTAAAAGTTTTTTTTTTTTTAACGTAGGAATATGATACGATTTACAGTTTTAAAATCTTTATTTCATTTCTTATGTTATATGAAGAAGTCGGAATTCTCTATCCCGAAAACGATAGTGTCTCTTGTCCCAAAAGGTACTCTCAACCACACGATGTTCCGAGAACTGCAAGTTGCGACACATCGTGCGACTGAGTTAGACCATAGAGAAATCTGTGCCTATAAACAATTGCATAAACTTATCACATGACACACAAAGCACAAAGTAAGGTTTCTGAATATGCATGCCCTGAGGTTAATTCCTTTTGGTATAGGAGCACATACAATTGGCTTTGCTCAATGTTTCACATTCAAGAGACGACTATTCGACTTCAAAGGCTCGGGAAACCCTGATCCAACTCTCGATTCTTCGCTTCTCTCTAGCTTAAGAAGCACTTGTCCTAACGTAGACGGTTCAAACACCAAACTAGCTCCTCTGGACTTTGCAACAACTTCTATGTTTGACAACGTGTATTATAAGAACCTGATGAGCAACTCGGGGCTTCTCGAATCAGATCAAGCTTTGATGGGGGATCAGAGGTCTGCTGCAATGGTGAATTCTTATAGCAAGTATCCATTTCTTTTCAGTAAGGATTTTGGAGATTCAATGACAAAGCTCGGAAATATTGGTGTTCTGACTGGGCAAGTTGGGGAAATTAGGAAGAAATGCGCCTTTGTAAACTGAAGCTACTGTTATCTTATTAAAACAAAAAACAAAAGCTGAATTTAGTGTTTTTTTTTCTGGGACTTTTGTATGGAAACCTATGGCTAAATTAATAAAAGTGTTAAATGTTGTGGTTCTACCCAAGTTGGTACTTATATGGATCATTGTTGCTGTATATTCATTTACTGGACCAATGGTTAAGGCCCATAACATTTGACCAATGATGCCATATAGGACAGTGTGTGTTATACACACACACCTATGTATATATAAGAGAGAGAGAGAGAGAGAGAGAGATACTTTTTGAGAGCTCAAGAAAATGAACAAGTTGGCATGGCAAAAAGTGCAAGTTACTATAAAAAGCAACACCTATATGGTGGGACAAAATATAAGGTTCCAACTTCCAATGCTTTTCGATCCCAAAACTTTTGCTTATGGAGAGGCCTCTAAATTCTAATCACAGGGAGGTCTCTTACCACTAAAACAATGTATGTTCAATTATTCAACCAAACAAAGAAAAATACAGGTTGGATGATACGTCGTTTTTTCAATTGTATTATAATTTTATAATAAAAGGTACTTGACACCTAAGCAACGATGTTGTAATGAACACTATTAAACTACAGAAGTAACGCAATACACAATACATCCCTATGGCATTCAACGCCTTTGAGTCAGTATAACACCGTCTCATGACAATGCACAAGTAAATCAAACATATGTACCGAAGAACATTACAGGAGCAATTATACCTCTTAAGCCAATTTTGAGGTTTCGTATTGAGTTGTAATTTTGTAATCAAGTTTTTCACTTCGCCCTTTTTTAATATCCGAAATTTTGAATTTTACTGTCAAAAGAGATTTTCTAAGAATTATCAAATTGTTATATTTTCCAAAAAAGAAGCCGACAAAGGAAAGCTTGGATTGAAAAAAAGAAAAAGTAAGGAATGCAGAGGAAAACATGGCTGGGCTTGAGGGTGGCCTCCTGAGTTTGACCCAACCTTCGTACAATCCAATGGGACCTTGTTCTTGTCTCTTATTACAAAGCATCTCTCTCTCTCTCTCTCTCTCTCTCTCTCTCTCTCATATGAATCACTTTTTGGTTCTGTGGATCTGCCAAAATTATTAGAAATGATGAACTATCATGATCACCAACCCCAAGACAAAGAAGGCACATATTCTCTTCTCTCACTCAGATTCTCTGTCCTACCCTCTTGTAATTTTCCTTTTATCGTTTCAGCATTCAATTTTTATGTTTTCACTTTAACAATTGAATTTGAGTTCTCTCTCTCTCTCTCTCATCCTAGGTCTTGCGGCTTTCAGCCAGAAATTTACACAAGTGGAGGCTGTTCTGAGATCATAAACAAACACAAATAATCCCGGCCATTGTTAACAGTACCAGTTCATTCCTTATATTATTCCGGTCACCGTCCAGTCGTGTTTTGGTCCATTTCGGTGGTATCGTACCATATTATACCGGATAATTTTTTTATAAATTATTAATTATTATTTTTTTAGGTAATTACATAAATTAAGATTAAAATTATTATTTATATTTGATAATTTTTTTAAGTCGTGGGACTTTATTTTATATATTCGGTATGGTTTTTCTTTCTTAAGAATTATTATTTAAAAATATATGTTAATTTTAACGATAAATTCGAAACAGTATGTCGGTACATACTGATAACGATACATATTGTATCAATAAAAAAAAAGTATGCTCGCCGATATAAGTTAATAACCATGATTGCTCTTGCTTTATTATTAAGTACTCATCCTCGGTCTTACCACTTTCAGCCATACATTTGCACAAGTGGAGATTGTTGTGAAATCATAAACACATATAATTGCAAAAAAAAAAATAATATAGAAAAGAATGCAATCACAAAAAATCGCACAAAAAAATTTGCGCTATTTTTTAAAAGTGCAATTAAGTACGTTCACAATTCGTTATAAATTGAATGAGGAATAATACGAGATGTTAGAGATTTTCAAAATAAGTTAGTTTGTAATTTTGGGTGTTTTTGTAAAGCCTTCCTAGTTCTTAGAATGGTTGTATCCTTGGGGTGTCCATTAGAACGGTTGTATCCATTGAGGTGCCTGTTGAAACAGTTGTACCCGTTTAGGTGAACCGGTTAGGGTGCAACTGATTGTACCCTATTGAGAGGGTGTGGTCGTGACTATTTGAAATATTGCAATGGATTTACTTAATTTTTAATTGATCAGTTGCTATATTTTTCAATTTGTATTTGCTCTACTTTATATGATGTTAGTCTAAACACTGGTTCAACTATCTTTTCATATTTGTGAGTATATATCAGTCGTGCTGTTGCACTAGTTCGTTATGATTCCCTGGCATTTTGTCGAATCAAACAACATGTTTAGTACCTTTTCCTATGTGCATTTTTCAAATATTGGTGTTTGACATACAAAACGTTTTCTGGTGTTGTACTATTTGTTGTGACCTTTGAATTTGAAGCTTTTTCTAGCGTTTTACAAAATGTTTTTGGTGTTTTACTTTTGTGGATCGCAATTATTGTTCTTCAAAGTTCGAAGTTCAAATTTTCAAAGTTCAAAATTTGGTTGGCATAAAATTTGAAGTTAATTCGTAATTGAATGGTTTGTAATCCGAAGTTGGAATTCAGAGTTCGAAGATCAAATTCGAAGTTGGAACATTTTGTTTTTTCATATTTGAAGTTGGAAGTGGGTTCAATTATTGGTTCCATAATATATAGTATTTCATATGCAATTGTGATAGTATTGTATGTTTTTTTTATGAGCATGGAATATTTTATTGAGAAATAATTTTTGCTGTGAATGGTTTCAGATAAAATTTTATAGCCAAGATTTGTGTGGTCTATCGTTGGTGACAACTAACATGGAAATTGTGTCATGGAGGTGCTTATGTGACACGAAATTGTGTTACATGATTTTTTATGAGCAATGTTTGACGATCAAATCACAAGGTAATCGTGTTGGAGTAGGTATAAGGTTGTTGTACTGTGGTACGCGTGATTGGTAGTTAATCGAATTGTGGCTATCTAAATTATATTGAGCATGATAACTTTGATCATAAAACATCTTTGTATGTACATGTGTAGGTTAAGTATTTAACCAATGGGTCTGACTCTTGGATTTAAGCAAAATGGTGTAATCATTGGAGGCTAAATCAAGTGGTATAGTGTAGTGTGTGAAATAGAATAAAATGACAAGTCAAGATATTTTTTCAAAAAATGTGAAATAAATGAAACATAATTTCATTGGAAGAAATGTTATTTGATGATTTTTAGTGTGCCTTCTAGGTCACATGGTCTCTTAGGCAAATTGGAGAGTTATAAGATATAGAATGATGTATTCCTACTATGGTTACATAGTTGTCTTAGACAACTTCCCACAAGTTTAATTATAAATTCAATTATTTAGAGAAATGTGGTTATATGCTTGGAACGGGTATCCATTAGTTATATGGACACAAAGGCGCCTGATTGATTCTCAACATCGAAACCATGAATAAAGTAAGTTTATTTTTTATTGGCGTTTTTACTCTTGAATTAAAGTGAGAATTTTACAATGAAATGAGGTGACAAATATTTTGTTACAGATATATTTCTTAGTAATCACTTATGATCAGAAAGTGTTGGTAGTTATGATTTTGATGGTAGTTTGGACATAAAAATTACATCATGAGCTATAGTAATTTATAGTTATGAAAATATTATTTTTGCGACAATGGTAATATTTATTAAATTCTTGCAAGGGTATTGATGTGAAAAACATCAAGAGGGATGAGACTTATGCCCATTTAAATTTGTTCACTCCCGGTGGAAACTCAACTGAACCGGTTGATACTCTCAATCTCTTGAGTTCAATGAGAAATTACTCCATATGTCGTGATTGTAAGCACTTTAACGATTTTTTCTATCCATCATAAGGTAAATTGTTTAGTACCTGTAATGTAAAACAAAAGAGGCTGAGTTACTTAGCTCTTAATAGGTTTTTTAATGCTATCGCTACAGGGGCATTGTACAAAATCTACCTATATGAGTGTGGAAGTGGTGTCGTTTTCTATAGGTCACGAGGGCTAGATCTTAGAGCACTCATGAAATCAAGATATAGACTCAAGGCCAGTGCATGGGTTAGCTGATTGGAATATCTGCAATATCGAAAGGATTGTGTGTGAGATATGTCCAGTTAATTATTAGAGGACAACTAGTTCAAAGACACGTCTATTATGTTGCCCTAACTAACTTTGATATATTTTCACTAAGTGAATAGTTGAAGTCATGAGAAACTATTCATTTATGCACAAGCCTTATAAGAGAACCAGAGACAATTCTTCTTTATTTCGAAAATGGTGGGAGATTGTTAGGGATTTTCAAAATAAGTTGGTTTGTAATTTTAGGTATTTTTGTAAAGTCTTCCTAGTTCCTAGAATGGTTGTAGCTTTGGGGTGTCCATTGAAACGGTTGTACCAATTGAGATGTCCGTTAATCTATTGTATTTTGTTGAAGGTAAACATTGTATTTTATGAAGTTACGGGATAATGCTAGAATTTGATATAAGTCACGTTTTCAATTGATGATGTGAAAGTTTTGAAAACTTAAACAAGAGTTTACGATATTTTATAAGATGTGAAAGTTGGATTGAGTTGTGGGATGTGCTCTAATAATGGGATAACCCGATATTGATATCATTATCATTTGGTAGGAAGTAAGTTGAGTTGAGACCTTGTTTGTGAGGTACTGTTATGTTGATTGTGGTTTGAGTCATGTTGTGAGATGGTCATGTGAGAGATTCTTCTTTCTTGAGTTTATACCTCTTGTTATCGTTTCTAGAGATGGTCCACTTTGTCTTAGTGTCATAAGGAGTGATACGTGCGTAAATATGTACATTTAACGCCGTCCAATCTACCTTTGTTTAGTCTTACGGGCCATGTTATTATTGATTTGGTTTGTGTTTAATGATTTCAGGTTTGCAAAGCGTTTACAAGAAAAACGGAGAATAACACAACATTTTAAGGCTAGATGTCTAGATGACACTGATACCCATCCGGACGTGGTTCAAACCTTCTTTGTGCCCAAAATTGCCACACAGACGTCTCGACGGCACTAATCCCCCTCAGGACAGGAATTTCCACCAATGATAGGACGTCACATAAGGAAGAACCCGTCACAACCACCCTCTATGCGTCCAGACGGGACATCCAGACGTTCGAACGGGATCGCCGCCCCAAGCATCGTTATGATGACGTCAATCTTGACCTAAAACGACACAGACGTCCAGACATGAAGGTTGATATTTGGACGGGACATCCAGACGTCTGGACGGGATCGCTGCCCCAAGCATCATTATGATGACATCAGCCCTAACCTAAAACAGCATAGATGTCCAAATGGGAAGGTTGATGTCCGAGCAGGATAACTTCGTAACTTCTGCCAGTTTTGCTCGTACAGATGTCCAGACGGCTGTGACTCCCGTCCGACAGCTTAGGGTGGTGGTTATGTCTATAAATAGGAGACTTACGTTTTTCTTTAGGCTATTATGATTTTTCCTTACTTTCCAGTCTTGTATCATTGTATAGAGTTGCCTTTAAGGGGAAGGAAGCTCGGGAAGAATTAGAAAATGTTGAGAAGAGCGAAAAAGGTGGTGAGCGACATAAATTGGTGGTTAGGCTATTTGTAATGATGTACTTCATTTTAAGATCAATGCAATTAAGTTCAATGGCCGGCTAATCTCCTATCTAAGGCAAAGATGAAGCTCCAACTTTGCGTAATGTGTATGTCTTGTTAGATTTTGATTTTGATTATTCGGATCGACATTGTATGAAATAGAAGTACGACTTTTGTAAAAGTCTTATTCTTCTTCTTATTTGTTCATCGTGCTTTCACGACATACAACAAGAACTCATTGATTCATGCAAATCCGATCGAGATAGATTATACCTCGTAAGACGCGTTGTGCTATCAGACGATCCATGCCTTAGAGATGGATCATACTAGTAAGACAACTCGTGCTAAGCCACGATAATCTATACCAGTTGGTAGGCTCGAATATCTTTCGACAAATATCGTGTGGATTTGCTACGTGCGCGATATTTGACAGATCCGGACAATGAGCATTAGACAACTCGAAAGTATCATTACAAAGAGTTGGAGCGAATTCAAGCCTTAGATCTTTTCTCTCTCAAAGTTTCATTATTTCTATTATTGTATTTTCCAGATTTAGTTTACTCATAAACAACCAAATTTCGTTCTTTTAAGAGTTAGAATAGATTCAATTGGAATAATATTAATTAAGTTAACATTGTCCCTGTAGATCGATACTTAACTTCTTGTTATACACTTTTCATTTATAAAGAGTACAAGTAGTTTTAAATAATCACTTTGATACGGCATAGTAACGACACACTTTTATACCGATCGAGGAGTTCTCTTACTCCATGGAAAGGTGATAGGCGTTGACTTGCCGTAAGCATTGTGCAATGAGTAGTTTGAGGTAGAGTGTGGGTCGATGACCCTTTGCGTGTGAGATGTCTTGTCCAGTTTCCTTGTTCCTTAGGAGAATGGTAAACTTGTCATACCATGAGATATTGTGCTATATGTAGTTGAGGTAGAGTGCGGTTTGATATAAACTTATGTTGAGATATCTTGTCCGTCGTGATTGATACACGTATGTAAGTTCACGATGAGTTCCAATAAAATGACCTTGACGGTGGGATATGTTATGAGGATTTGACATGGATGTGATGTGGATATATATAGTGGTTATGACGTGTTAGTACATGGTTACTGTTATAAGTTTTCATGGCTAGTTTTCTTTATCACCTTTTTGAGATATCACTTTTGTGTTATGAACTGTTGTTTTCCCATTAATTGCATGGAACTTGTAGACTTACTTTGTATAATATTGGACATTGGATTGTGAAACATGAATGATAGAAACTAAATGAGAAATGTACGAAGATACGGCTAGCTTCCGATGGGAGATACACTAGTTATGGATTGTCTAGCTTCCATTCGGAAATTTGCTAGTTGGATTTCAATATTATTTAGCTTCTATTCGAAAATGTGCTAGTTGAATTTCGATATTGTCTAGCCATCATCGGGTGATGTGCTAGTTGGAGAGATACCCTTTGAGTCGATATGAAGAGTGTGGATTGATTAGTGTGAAGGACTTAGCGTCATAGCATCTTAAATGTTACGAAAGGAATGAATGACGACATGTTGATAATGAAACCTGAAAATCATGGATTTAGCACACGAAATAATGGATAGGTAGATGATATTATAATGAGTATATTGAGCATGCATATCTTAGAATATCTCTCATGAGTTCATACTTATGTTATTGTTCGGTGTTGTGTAGCATGCTAACTCATTTCATATATTCATAATATTGGTGTAGATTTTTCTACTGGGCTATGTAGTTCACCCTATCATTTTCAGGTAACCGACTGGGAGTTTAGCACGGAGTGCTTGAAGTGCATGAGATGATGCATAATTTTGGGGGGCTACATTGATAGTGTCATTTTGTATCTTGCAAACTCATTTAAAAAGGTGTAATGACTTTTACATATTCTATGTCTATTTTGGGATCAAATAATGTAAATGTTTAGTTTTGATTTTTCATTGAATATATGCATTAGACTGGGAATTGCTTCTTTTTATGTAACTACTGACCGGGGCACACATGATGTGTGTGCACGTTGTGCATCTATAATATATAAAAATAAATATAATTTGTCAATTGCGAAAAAAAATATATGAACGTAAGTAATTTGAAATTACATGGTAAGAGTGGAAACATAAATAAATTTTGCACGAATATGCAATGGAAACAAAAGGGAAAACCCAATAGATAATGGGCAAAACACCTTTTGTATGTATTTGAATAGTCTTTTTAGTTGGTATTTGTTTTTAAAATGAGAACCCATGTGATCAAAGTACTGCCTTGGTGGGGGTAGTGAGTGATAGTTGGTGTTGGCTCAAAACACCAATTCCCATTTTTTGACAAAAAATTGAAAGAAATTAATATATTTTGAAGTCAGTGGATATTGGAACCGTTCTAAAAAAAATAAAGAAACAGCCCAAATGAAAATATCGACAACCATACAATTGAAGGATAAAAATATGATGTTGTGTTGAGCAAGAATATTGATTGAGACCTAATATTTGACACAAATAGAGGAGAAATGATGTCATTTGGGTAAATAAATAATTTCCACGATGATTAAGTAATTTACAACTGTAAGAGTGAAATAAAACACAATTCGTATAAGCATTATTTGTTAAAATTAATTAGAAAGCCCTCAAATGAATTCAAGCGGCAAAATAGTAAATGCTAGGAAGTGGAAGAGAGAGGGAGATATACGTTTGAGATTTTTCAATGTGGTGGTATAGAGTTTGATCATGTCCTCGTTTCACACGCAGAATACACTGGAAACTTCCGTTCTCTCTATTTCTTCAATTTTTTCTTCACACAGACGAAAGCAATTACAC
>JABCMJ010012405.1:0-37378 GCA_014822125.1 Arbutus unedo | reverse complement strand
TCTCTCAGTTGGCGTTCGCTCCTGTATATGAAATAAACTAAACGAATACCCATTGTATGTTACAATATGCACCGCCGGCTAAAATGAAGTCAAAATATAAATCAGAGTCATACAATGACGTATCTTGAAGAATCATTTTTCTCACTTTGACTTACACATCTCAAGTATTTATTAATACGATAGACATACATTTAATTTAAAGTATACCCTTTATTGACATTTTATATTCTTCAAGGCGTACGTAATAGTTGTATAATTTTAAATACAACTAAAAAAATGTCTCTTTCAAAATATACAAGTAAACTAAAAATAAATTAATTTTTGATTTTCAAAGCCATATCAAATATGATTTTTTCAATTTGATGTAATTATTGTGATAATTTTATTATATCTGTAGGGCACGATCGATACTTTAATTTTTAGTGGGGAAAAATTATCAACACAAACCCTAAAACGATATCAATAATAGAGATTTTTAGAATTTCAATGAAGTTAATTGATCCCACTTGTCTCTTAATTCCTCCGCTTATGAGCAAAAGCAACAAGATATACACTTTACACCATTAGTATCAAACTCCACACCCAATAGCTGAGTTTTTATGGAAAACAAAAAATGAGTGTGGTTTGCATCAAAATGATACCGTTTTGACCATCACAAGACTGCAAGATGTTGTCTAATTGTTTAGGTAATTTTTTTATGGCCAAAACGACAAGGTTTTAACGAGCAATACATTTTACTATTCATTGCAAACAGTAGGATCTCGAGTCTATTTTTATGGTGTCACTACACTTAAATGAATTTGTAGTCAAAGATGGATGATGAGGATATTGGTAATATAGAGTAGATTGTAGTCAAGCTTGTGCCATGAATCAACGCCAAAGGTTGACCTAGTCGTTAAACCGTGATACTTAGAGTTTGTTTTTTCAGGTTAAAAACTTCTCACAACTCTAACGAAGTTAGTCCATAAAAGGTTTTATCCAAATTCAACTCGAATGAAAGGATTCTTGGCATCACTTATATCTACTCCACCATTTTGGAGCTATGGTTGGCACGCAAGAAGCTCATCTTTCGTAATGTCACTTCTTCTATTGGTGATCTAGAGCTCAAACTTAATATCACTTGCTACTCGGATCTTGATATGGTGAGAAACCTAGAAGGGTTCAGGTCCATTAGGTGACCTGGGTTTCTTTTTTAGTTGCGTGATTAGGTGTCTTTAATTTGCTATACTTCATTGGTTGGCTCCTTTCCAACATCATTTTCTTTTTTTCTTAGGGATCCATGTGTCTTGTACTTGTATCTCGATTAATTATTGTATCTTCTTATTTTGATTTTCTATACAATTATTTTGCTTAGCAAAAAAAAAATACAATAAAATTCATCCTCCAAAAATTATATAAACTTAACTGAATTCTCTGAATTATCAAATGTTTGTGCCATGAAAGAAAGAGAGAGAGAGAGAGAGATGGATGATGATGGGGATATATAGGTAATAGAGCCAGTAATGTGAGGTCGATATCCAGGTGATTCAACAATATCTTCTAGCCAGCAAAAGGGCAGTTGAAAGCATTATGTACTACCCCACTTAGGAAAGGGTAGCCACAATATTTTTCTTCCCTCTGTGGGTCACCCCACTTTTATTGCGCCATTAGATATACAAATAAAGCTGGGGTAGGGTTTGGGTGGGGTTCAATCAATCACCTTCCACTCCCAATTTCCCAACTTTAGGATAAAGATTAAGGATTTTAGTGTACATGTTAGGTTTGGATCAATTGCAGCTATACCCCAAACTCCCAATTCCCAAGATTTGACTCCTCCTACATATGAAACATTTTCTCATGTTTTAAGGACGGTATTATTGTTCAAAGAAAATAAATACAACCAATATGTATTCTGTTTGTTAAATTTTTGTACAAAATAAATAGTACAAAAAAGTCAAAGGCCCATGCAATGCTACTGCCGGCAATAATATAAACTAAATATTTGTGAAACCATCTGACAAGAATAGTTTATGATATGATGGAGACAAGCAGTAACATTTGCTAAACAGATCGGTGATTTCGATATGTAAAGATGGTTAACTTTGATATTGGAGGCAACAAATAACAGTTAGATCGGTAATGATATAACTAAATATTTAAGAGACTATTTAACCAAACATATATAGTTAATACTAACCACGACGTATATTCACGAGCAATACAATAATGCTGAAAATGATGTCTATGATGTTTCTTGAGAGGTTGAAAGTGATGCCGAAATATATATAAACGACACTGATAACGATATTGATAGTTATTCTCTTAATTATTACCAGTGAAGGCCATCCGTAGAGACGATGAAAAATACATCGATAATTAGTTAGTATTAACTATGATCACATATATTAAAACCACCATGTGATGACATAGTCTTGTGTGCAGTATACTCAAAAGGCCTTCTCATGTTTGATTTGAACTGAATTATTTTCAGAATATCCCACTTGGATGTCTAGGATTTTAAACAGAGATGTTTTGCTAGAATTATGTGAATATACATATGTGGCGCGGTTGTGGTGGTCAGAGGTGGTGACAGTGGCGGTGGTGGTTGATAGTGGTGATTGAATGGGCAATGTGGCTGCAGTGGAACAATGATTGGTACAAACGAAATTAAATGAGTCTCACTTTCCCTCCTAAGATGAAATAGTACTCCACATATAGGTATTATAATAATTCAAAAATTATTTGTCCTGATTTAGTTTTGGGGCGCGAGATTAGGCACGAATAGTCTAATCTCGCACGCTTAATCTACGAACCAAATAAGGCCAAAAGGGCTAGCTTAGACAAGGTAGCTAGGCTGAAGGCAAGATCAGATAGTTAAGATTACTGGGAATGATATATCGAAGCTTAGCTGAGAGCTAAGACAAGACAGTTAGGCTGAAGGCAAAATCAGATAGACTAAATTAAATGATCGAAACTAAGCATCTCGCATTTTAGAATCACCACATGTAACTACCCTTTATCACCACCTTGGCCTGTCGCCGTAAAATTTTGGAAAAAATATTATATATATTAATGATGATGATTGAAGTAATCTCCATACGTACAAAAGATATATATAAAATAAGAATGCAGAAAACCGCGGAAGGTAGGCAGGAAACGGGATTTACGCCGTAGAAAAGGGTTCTTCTCTGGAGTGGTTTTTTCTTTAATTAAGGGGAAAATAATTCAGTGTTCCTGGGCATACTTCAACAGCCTGGCTAGATCTATCACTAAATAAATACATTGGGAATGAGTATATTTAATCAGCACAATTAAATAATGTTTGGTTTGGGTGTATGACGTAGAAATATTGCTCCCAACTCTCCAGCTGACGCATTTAAATTTTATTTGGATATCTTTGAGCCACCTCACAGTTACATATATATATATATTCATGTATCTTCCAACTCCAAAAGTCCCCAACCAACCCACGTTTCAAATTAAACCCCCTATATTTTAATGCCCCGCTACGTATTTATTGTTATTTTTTTTATAGCTTAAAGTGTGTTCAGACTAACTTCTACTACTGAAAGAGTAATCCCCTTGTCCACTAAGACCCAATTAAATTTAGAGAAAAACTATGTACAAACCGTATACGGAAGAACTCGCATGTGTGGTTCTTAGGGGGGAGAGCTAGTATGAGCTATCACATCTCAATAGAGTATATTTGGAGCTCAATATGTGGTTCTTGCAAAACCCGTTCGGACCAGAGGTTGCTTTGAAAATTCTTGTGTTGACTCTTTTCTGAACTTGAACCAGGGAGAAGAGGGAGAGAAAAAGGATCTCAAAATATACCCGAGACGCTAAGAGACTCTTAGATATCAAGTCTTGCCCACCAAGTCAATCTACGGGAGACCCAATTAAAACTAGAGCAAAATTTTACATGAACTAATTCTATAAAACTTGATAGTACCTGAAATATTAAGACCCTTAAAGTCCAAGCCTTGATCATTCGACCAATACAAGGTATTTATTATTATTTATAGTCCAGTTTTTCTTACGTTATTTTGCTCTTGTGGGTACGCAAGAGCTGCTACTCTAATGCATTTAAACACCGACAACCAATACCTTAAATAATTAGACTTTGTTTCTTTCCTAGGCACCTTCCCTATTCCCCCTTCTGCATTCTGTTGTTGTTTATTTATGCTCTCTGCTTATTATTATTGCCCTTCACGTGGGGGGCTCTCATAATTTAATACCCACTGCTTACTGTAAAAATGATTTGCACCTTCTAGGTTTCATCTTGAATTATTGAGTGTTTTATTTTCTGACATACTTATAGCTAAGATATCATCAAGAGCTTAGTATTATTATACTACTACGAATTCAAATCCCAGCAGTAATGGTATTTCGAGTACTGGTCATGATACTTACTTTTGGAATAGGACTCGTTGCAAAAGAGCCAAATAAGCTTACTAGTGCCAACACAACCACTTATATGTAAGTCAAAATAGTCCGTTAACGGTATTCTTGTACTTTTTAGATGTGTTGATCATCTTTTACGCCAACCCAATAAAATCTTCAATGCGTCCTTCCCAACACTCTTAGTTAGACCCGACAAAAGGATTTTTAGTACTTTGCTCTAACCGCAACTAAGCTACCTAAACTGCCTATGACTAACTCTTTTTATGTATTTTATGTGCATTCTCGGTTCAAGCCGATTCCTTGAGCAATTCTTTCCCCAGGAATGCTGAGCGGTGTCTGGATAGCTCAATCGACTCGCGTTCAATCCTACTTATTGATGATCATTGGTCTCTGATCATACGAGAATATTCATTTTGAGCATAATTTAGTCTTGCAAAACTAAGACCAATATCGTCATTCACCAAAATCACGAAATATAAACAGGGTACATGCCTTCCAACCAGAATGTTTTTGTAGTCATAGTCTTGTAGTCAACATTATGAGCTAGGAGGCAAACAAATGAAGGGGAAATTACAAGACTCAAAGCTTTGTAGACGCGATAAGTCGCTTATAGCATGCCAGACTATTAACATCAACATAATGGAGATAGGAATTTGACAGCATACCAAGAAAAGAAGTTTTCATAAATTAGGACATAAAGTGGGCCAAGAGTTCCGGGCCTGATATTAATTGAACAATGGCCCATTCTGACGATTATCTAATCTCCATTGCGGACCCAAAAGTGAACTAGACCAGAAGCAGGGTTCAGAAAACTCAGCTGACGTGGGAGGATGCACACCTCATCAATCATCATTGTGCTCATGGGCATCGAGCCACCTACGCGTGCAATTCCCTGCGGTGCGACCCTGTCAAATACCTGGGTCCCATCCGCTAGTGGGTTGTGACATTTGGGTCATGATAGCAAATGGTTGACTAGGAGAGCTGAAAAGACCACTGACAGATACAACGTCAAATGTAGAGGAATGTGAAAATGCAGTACCAGTAACTTCCGTGAGCAACAATCCAACTTTTTAATAAAACCAGTGCACAACACGATGTGTTATGCACCGTTTTGGGGTTCAAAATGATGTGCCCTGACGGATAGAACAATGTCAAATGAAGAGGAAACAGAGAATGTAGTACCAGTAATTTCAGCGAATCAAAACTGAGAATCACCTATGATTCTGGAATTAACAATAAATTAAGTACACAACCAGCCCAAAGTGATTCAGTCACTATTGAAATAAAATACAGGATTGCTGTATTTTAGATTCGGTATGCTCGACAAAAAGATTGAGGCCTTGCTCTGCAGCAAATTAGCCAAACGACCCGGCACATCCACGGATTTAGAACTGCCAAAACTGGTGAATCTAGTGCAACACATTTATGGGTTTGAAACCTGCCAACTGGACATGACAGTGAGCAATCTCCCTTGAGGCGTGAATTTTCATGATTTTCTGCCAACCGTCCTCTTTTTTGAGATTGCCTTTTGGTTTTGATTTTTATCCCTGTTCCTCTTCTTTGAATGCATTTGAAACGATTGGCCAACCAATGTGGGTTGTTCTCTCAATGCAAAACTTCTCGCCACATGCCCCAAGTGAAGTTTTTTCACCATGAAAATACTCTTGAGTTCGCCACGATGGGCGGTGTATGCACGGACCCAAGAACAAAATGCATCCTTAGCCAACTTTTTCAACCGGGGCTGAGATAAGATGTAGGCAAAACATCAGTTTAGAGAGCATAAGATAAATGTAATATTGTGATGTTTGATTCGATATATGAATTTAACGAACCAACTGAAAAGATGAAACACGTTAGACAAAGTAAAGGGAGTCATCGGCAGCTGGTTGCCTCTTGGAGCAGTGATATGATGGATTTCTACTGCTTAACCTCAAAATACCAGGCCCAGAGGCCAAACCTCTTACTTAACTAAAAAGTGACAATTTCACTTATTTGATGAGTGAACTATAGTAACAAAGTCATATTTGCAAAGGTCAAGTCCATGTCTACACAAGCATATATCTGCCCAAAGGAGATTAGATAACATGTCCATTTTAATTCACTTCCCTTGCCAGGGACTCCTTAAATTTAGAACATAAGAAACCCCATTGACCACAAATATCATGAGAAGAAGAAATGAGGTAGTGAAGGCTATGGGTGCCTGTGCACTCTGGAGCGAGCTATTACTTAAGAGAGTACAAGTTTCCTGTACGCACAGTACCAACAATAATAAAAGAGTTCATTGAAGAGCACGAGATTGACAAAATTATTTAGAGATAACTCTACAGAAGTCAGAAATTATGATCTCCAATTTTAAACAAGATCAATACGGGAGAGTCTTACCTCTGCTGTGACAAAGTATTCAAGTGTCTTCTGCAAATTAAGCACCCAGGGATGCATCTCTAAGGAAACAAACTTTTTGACAGTGTGCTTCTGACTGGATAATGGGAAACTATCCAACATTTTGAGAAGGGGATACTCTGTTAGTGACACACCATGTTTCTCCAGTTCATGCAGATAATCCACCTCAACTGGTTGTAGAAATAACAAAGAATCTCCCCTTTCCCCCAAGCGAGCAGTTCTTCCAACTCTGCAACACAGATCAAAGGTGGCATGAAACCCTTATACTCTCTGTCCATTTGACACATGAACTGGATTTTACTTATATAGACCAAACATTGAACTTCCAGGCCAGGAAAATCAGCAAATAAATCAACATATTGCCGTTAAACATGGGGCAATTACGAGATTGTTAAACGATATCAAAGTTATCAATGACTCTCTCTATTGTTAAGACACTCCAATGCGATTGATAGGTCAAAGAACGTTCTGGTGTCTAAAGCTTCTGAAACACAGCCAGTGACAGGCACACTCAATTAGTACTAATAATTACAAAATGATATTCACGCCCAACATGAGCATACATGAGCGTTCAAGGAATAAAACTCAACCAGGAAGGTGAAGTAACTTGAATTTAGCATCCACGGGAATAAAAGGGAGAAACTTGAACAAAAGCTACCTGTGCACATATTCAGTAGCTTCTCCTGGAGAATCATACTGTATAATGCATCTAACTTTTGGAAAATCCAAGCCTCTAGCAGCAACATCTGTAGACAAGAGCAGGGCTAACTTCTCTGTTTTGAAGGACTGGAATGTAGTTCTCCGGTCCTCATGTTTCATGTTTCCATGTAACCTAAATAATTTGCATTTCAGAAATAGTTGCACAGCTTCTGCTTCTGCTTCCGATTGCATTTTGGACAGCGATGGGAATTCACTGAGCAGTGAATAGTGAAAATCAACTGCATTGCATGTTGAAAAGAACACCACAATCTGTAAAACAAATGCACGAGACAACATGACAAGTTAGGATAAGAAATCATGCAACAAGTAATACAATTTTCTCTAACAGGTCAGTTCAAATGATAAATAATGATACTCTCCTAGAAAGAAAGAGGCAATGATTTTCTCCAGACTAAACGAAGGATCAGTGTAAAGCAGTATTGCAAGCATATGAGGATATGATCATCATCACGAGGGACTACAACCGAATTCATAACGAACCCCCTACTGTTAGTCAGTTGCATTTTGCTGCCAGAGCAGCTTTGTGATAGACATTACACAAATACTAGGAATCAAAGCAAATAACTTCAAGGACTCCCTCATGAACTTGCAAATGTGAATAAGGTTCAATGAACCTGAAGGGGAAAGTAGGGATGTAGTTATCATGGATATATAAGTCTAAAGCACATGCGGATCTTGTGCTTATTGGCAAGTACTTCTTATGCTAACTAAATGTGCAGAATATATGCAAAGAAACATCGTTACAGCAGGTGTAGAACAACGAGCAGCTTGGAAATAGAAGGATGACCCTACCTTATAGGATGTTTCTCGATCAAAAAGAGACTTCAGAATGGATAGTAGGGCAACAAGCCGCGAACCACAAGGCACTGCAGAGAAAATTTAATCAGAACTCCTAAATCACAACATAGAATCAATCAAAGGCACCATATCAGACTGTCAGACTTACCTTTAACGTATCTCTGAAATAACTGAACTGGAAGCTTATACTCTTCAGTTGAGGATCTAACTATCTTTCCTGAGTGCTCTAAATCATTCTCCACATCAGATCCTAAAGATTCCAAACCTTCAAGAGACGGACTCTTTTGCAACGCCTTGTCGTCAAGACCAATCATTATAGGATTTTCTAAACTTATCTTAGCAAGTTTATTTACTTTGTCATTTAAGGTAGCCGACAAAAGCAAATTTTGTCTCTGAAATTCATCAATCCTTGTAATTTGTTTCTCCTTGCTGAGGGACTTGTTTTGTCTAGAACCCAACAGTTCAAGTATCTCCTCTATGTCTTTACCAAATCCTAATTCCAGAATCCTGTTAAGGTGCACAACTAAAGTCAATGATAAATGAAGGACCTCAGAGGGAACAAGGAGGGAAAATATATACAAACTTGCAACTTAGAATGTAGATATTACATATCTGCTTCGTCAAATATTATCCATCGCAAATTTGAGTACACAAACGAAGCTGTATTTTTTAGATGATCCAAAAGGCGCCCAGGAGTTGCGACAAGAATAGATATGCCTGGAAATGATCACAAGTCAGATATGTAAAACCGCTGTTTGTTTAATAATTATAACAGATCTAGAACTTCTCAGGGGGGTACTTGTAACGATAAAAGACCTGATGTTACAAGATGCAGACAATTCTAGAACCTGTACATAAAATAAGCATGTATGAAGTGGGGACACAGTAATTATGCATGATGACATACCTTTACGCAACCTGGCCTTTTCTTTTGACCTGTTTTCACCACCCATTATATAGCCTGGGACAATCCAGTGAAAGCGGTGCAATAACTTTTGCAAGATTTCGTATACCTGCATGCACAACTCATGCGTTGGTACAAGAACCAACGCTACCATAAAGATATTAGTTGACAGTATTGTGATTGGTCTAAGCACACTAATGCACTAATGACAAAATAGATATTTGTATGTTTCTCATGACTAACAAAAAGAAGAGCGAGGATCTCAAAGCCCAAGATCCATCGAAGCAGTCACTCATCCATAGCTAAACATCAGCACGATTAAAGCCACTTGGAAAATTGTGCTAGAAACCAGATAGAGCCCATGAATGTCCTCTAGCAAATGCTAGGTAGATATTTAGACACAGATATAGATATAGATATATATATATATATATATATATATATAGACACAGATATAGATACACACACACACACACAAGCAAAATATGAAAACCAAGTGCAATTCCTTCCATAGCACAAACATCAGGAACATAACCCATTTGACTTGAAAACCAATTTAACTCTTCTCTGCCAGTGACAGGGATTTTGAAACTTAGCTACTGGTTGTTGTTGGTTGTGTCTGAACCCCCAATGAGGCACAAAAATTTAACTTCTCCTACATTGCATTGGAAAGTATACAAGTTTCTGCTAAAAAAATTATATGAAAAGGCAAACAAATTCTTTTTATCGTAAAACTTTTAAGATTTACAGTCATTAATTTCTTCGTGTGTAAAGATGCAACACATGCAAAATTGCTTATGAAATATCGATTGTAGCATTTTGCACACAAAAACGAAAAAAGGACAATTGCATCTGAGATCTGCAATATTTCTTGCTTCCATTGGACCATTAAACCAATAGAAAAATACATCTCCTTAATAATCTATGGTGTAACTGAAATGTTCAGTCATGGTAGAATTCAAATCTTCTAGAGTGGAGAAACTGCTGTTCTTACTGAAAAGCACATACCAAAAGTTCCATCGGACCGCTGAATTCGAGGATCATACTTCTGCAAGTGATGGATAATTGGCGCCAAATAAGCAACAGTCTTGCCCGTTCCAGTAGCCGCATTAACAAGACTAAATTTTGCATTGAGGAACAGAAACAAAGACACAAAATATTAGAAACAATTGTAAGAAAACTAGAAAAAAGAAAACTACAGATGAGAGGGAAGAGGGAGAGTACACGTGTTTCCCGGAGAGAATAACAGGTATTGCCTGAGCCTGGATGAGTGTAGGAACTTCGAAGCCCATTCTATCTGCAGTGATACAGAGGATTAGATGATATTGTAAAGTAAGCAAATTCATGGAATACTTCAGCGCTAGCAAAGTCACTTGACCAAGCTTTTGAAAGCAAATACACATTTAATTTTAGCTCATCGTAAGCAATAAAAACTAAGATTACATATGCGTGATATACAAAATGCACCAGAAATTTCACTCTTGGTTCGAAAGATTCATCCTTCAAGTGGAAATTGGCTTCTTTATAGTGTAATCTGTTTTAGAAAATCTCTTTCGCTTACTTTACACAAACACTATACTAATGCATACTTATAAGCATGTTGCGCAGGCATGTTGATGGATAAGAGAAGTGGGGAAGAGAGAGAGAGAGAGAGATCTGGGAGCCGGTCTAAGCAAATTCATGGAATACTTGAGCATTAGCAAAGTCACTTGACCAAGCTTCTGAAAGCAAATACCCATTAAAATTTAGCTCACTGTAAGCTATATAACTAAGATTACATATACATGATGTAGCAGAAATTTTCACTCTTGGTTAGAAAGATTCATCCTTTCAGCGGAAATTAGCTTCTTTATAGTGTAATCTGTTTCAGAAAATCTCTTTGGCTTACTTTACTCCTAACATTATCCTATTGCATAATTATACACATGTTAGGCAGGCATGTTGATGGAGAAGATAAGTGGGGAGGAGAGAGAGAGACCTCGGAGCCGGTGTAAGCAAATTCATGGAATACTTGAGCACTAGCAAAGTCAATTGACCAAGCTTTTGAAACCAAATACACATTCAATTTTAGCTCATTGTAAGCAGTAAAACTAAGATTTTACATACACAAGACATACAAAATATACCAGAAATTTGCACTATTGGATAGCAGGCTCGAAAGATTCATCCTTTTCTTTCTGGGTAGTCGAAAGATTCATCCTTTCAGCGAAAATTAGCTTCTTTGTAGTGTAATCTGTTTTAGAAAATCTCTTTCGCTTACTTTACACAAACATTATACTATTGCACAATTATACACATGTTACGCAGGCATGTTGATGGACAAAAGAAGCGGGGAAGAGAGAGAGAGAGACCTCGAAGCTGGTCACACAAGTTAGGGTGAAGGCCAAGACTGGAGAAGGAGCAAGAGGCGAACACTTGGGACTCTTCTGCCTTCGTATTCGTCTTCTTATCATTCTTTCCCTCCATAATTTCTACCCTGGTTCTTTTCCTCTTGTGCATGTCCGTTTCAGCAGCTGCTACGGCCTTCTTTCTTCCCTTTGTGATTTTTATCAATTTGTTTGGGCTCCACCCCGCAATTTTTCCTTTGTTCGTCTGAAAATACCGGTTCCTTTTCCTAACACTGGTATTTTAGATCCAAAAAAGTACTACCGGTCTAGGGTTTACGTGGGAACCGGAAATCTTGCCCTCGTATTTTTTTGTATTTTATAATTAAAATTAAGTACTTATTGTATTATGTACGTAATAGAATTGTCATTTTCGTTTGCCTCATAAACATCGTTTTGAATTTTCAGAAGTTAGGTTCAGTTTGGCCCCACTTAATTATTTTATTTTTATTTTAAAAAAATTATAATTTTTTGTTTTTCATCATTTTTTTAGATTATTGATTCATTTATAAAAAATTAAAATAAAAACAATAAATATAATTTAAATAGAAACAAAATTTAATTATAAATAACCAAGAATTAGACCTTATTTCACTTCTTTACTCATTTTTTATCACACCTCTCGAGACATACCTCGCTAACATCATCTTGAATTTCCAAATATTATTTCACTTACTTACTCATTTTTTTAACACGTCTTTCAAGACATTCTAATAACCTAGGCAATACTATAAACATTTTTTTTATAGCTTTATTGTTGTTAATGTATCCTAATTAGTTTAGGATTGTGATTAATCTTTATTCTTATTTTTACTTTCCTATATAAAGAAATTTGTACATTAATTATACACAGAATAATATATAGTGTTTATTTATCTTTTCTCAACAAATTTAACATGGTATTAAAGCCGAAGGTTGTATCTCATTAATAAGAACATTACTTTTTTGTCCTCTCTTTTGTTTTTTCCCCTTCTTCTTTGGTCTCCAATTGGTCCGATCTCCGATCTACAAATAGTCATCACCATAAAATCATATTGCTTGAAATTTTCATACGATTCCAACGCCACCAACCCCGTAGCACGAAACACCATCGTGTGCCTCTGCACGCCGCTTTTGTCGTCAACCCGTCAAACACTCTGTCTTCAGTATTGCACATGCCCTCACACGTGCCTCTATCAGCAAATACGTCATCGGCCGCGTCAGCAAATTGGTTTACTCCAGTTTCATCCCGATATTTACCTGGTTCAAGACTGCACCAACCTTCTCCTTTTATGTGAATGACATGATTATCACTGAAGATGATGTGGTTAGTATTCAACGTCTCAAATAAATTTGTGACCATTATTTTGAAACAAAAGATCTTAGTGCTCTCAATTATTTCATAGGCTTTGAAATCTCCTATGATTCTACGGAGTTTTTTCCTCTAACAAGCTAAATATGCATATGATCTTCTCATTCGTATTGGCCTTGCCGATTACAAGACTACTTCCATTCCACTCGATCCTCATTATCGTCTTACACCCCTTGATGACACTCTCCTGTCTGATGTTATTCTGTATTGTCAGGTTGTCAACAATCTTATTTATCTCACTGTTACTTGCCTTGACCTTGTCTATGTTGTCCATATTGTCAATCAGTATATGACGGCCCCTCGCATACCTTAGTATGATGCTTTGGTTTAGATTATTCGATATCTCAAGGGCACCTTGCTTTATTGTCTTCACTATTCAGTTCATTCCTCTCTCCAGCTTTGTGCATTTTCTGATGTTGATTGGGTAGATAATCCTACTAACCAACTCTCTACCATGTGATTCTGTTTTTTTTAGGCGATTCTCTTATCTCTTGGCATAGCAAGAAACAAACTATTATTGCTCGCTCTGGTACTGAAATCGAATACTGTACTCTTGCTGACACTACTCAAGAGCTTATCTAGCTTCACTGGCTTTTTACAGATATGGGTGTGTCTCCCTTTGGTGCTACTACCTTTTTTTGTGACAATCAGAGTGCTATTCAAATTGCTTACAATGATATTTTTTATGATCATACCGAACACATTGAGATTGATTGTCATTTTGTTCGACAACACGTCACTCGTAGTGCTATTCATCTCTATCCGATTTTCTTTACTGAACAATCTGCTGATATATTCACTAAAGTTCATTTTACTGGCTATTTCCTTAATCTTGTTTCCAAACTTAAATTAGTAAATGTTTACCCTCATTAAGTTCGATGAGACTGTTAATGTAACCTAATTAATTTAGAATTATGATTAATATTTATTCTTATCCTTACTCTCCTATATAAAATGAACCTGTACATTGATTATATACAGAATAATATACATAGTTTATTTAAGTTTTGTCAATAAATCTACCTATTGTTATTTAAGATGACAAAATAACAATACTTAGTAAAAAAATTATTTTATTAGCAATAGAAATTTCAGAAGTAAATTAATGTGGTCTTCAAGTAACAGTAACGTATTAGCGTGGGTATCTCAGTAAAAGTTTTTACATGTAAAAATTCTTAAAAATTGCAAATTACGAACACACGAGAAGGAGTAACCATTTTTTGAAAGTAGGTTTGGGGCAAAAATGAACTTAAAAAAAAATTAGGACGATCTTGGTCAAACCCCAGGTGGTTTGAAACTGGACGGCGGTAGAAAAATAGTCCGGGTGCGGTGTCAATACATACGCAATGGTCCTATAGCGCTAAGCGTCACTGTTAAAGGAACAGCGATCAAAATCACATCTTGAATCCGATCAACCTCTGTTAATTGGCACAATCATAGCTCAATCGGTTAGTTATCCTATCGATGAACTTATGCTTTGATATTGTAATGCTTGTGGGGTTATGTTCTGTATGAGTTTCTCCCAGAATCAGTGGTCTGTTAGGGTTTTGGATCTTTAGCATTTGGAAAAGAATTATTTACAAGATTGTAGATTTCGAATTGCTCAATTTATGTTTCAGATGGAATCTAAAGATGGGGATGAAGATATTGACCATTTGGAGAGAGGGTTGCTATCTCAAAATGGATCGCACAACAACGAATGCGAAGCGGAAGACGAGACAGTTCTTTATACGGCGTCTTTTGAAGAGATGGAGGAGAAATTTGTGAAGTATCAAACGTCCCGATGGGTGCTTTACTCGTTGCTCTTGATTTTGGCTTGGGGGATTGGTTTGTTCATGTTGCTCTATGTACCAGTTCGGAGATATATTCTGCGCAAAGACATTCGGTCGAGGAAGCTCTATGTCACCTCCAATGCTATTGTGTACAAGGTAAATTGTCCATTTCTATAAAAATTCTTACCTTTGTTTGTCTTTTGCAAAAGAATAATGTTCTTTTTGGATGAATTTGATTGCGGCTGTTATGGATTATGAATGCCTTCAAAGTTTATTACCTACAGAAGCATGCTACAAAGTTAATTGTCCATTTTTGTAAAATTTCTTACGTTTGTTTGTCTTTTGCGAAAGAATAATGTTCTTTTTGGGTGAATTTGATTGCGGCTGTTATGGACTACGAATGCCTTCAAATTTTATTACCTAAAGAAGCATGCTACGAGAACTAGACTAGATTGTTGATCGTGCGGATGAGATTGTTGAGGTGTATATTTATATTCGCAATGGTATTTATTGTTTGGTAAATGCATGTCAATAGGCCTGTGTATTGTAATATTTCCGGCGTGTTTTTGGGACTTCAGTCTTTAGTTTATCAATGATGGAGATGGACAAAATTTGATGTTAAGTTATAGTCAAAATGCCTTGTTTAAATTTGCTGAAGTTATAGAAGTCATGTGTTTGTCTCTTAGTTAGCACCCTTTTTCCCTTTTTCTGGTTCAGGTGGTACGGCCAGTTCCATTTCCGTGTTTTGGGGTATTGAAGAAAGAGAAGCACATACCATTACCTTCAGTTGCTGATGTTGTGATCGAACAAGGTAAAACAGTTGCCTTATGCTCTATATGCCCAGAGAGGTTGCTTGGATGGCCGGAAATTGAAAAAGTCCAGAACGATACTAAAAACACTAAAATAGTGAAATCTCTCTTTTTCAAACTTTTTCCGTCTTTAGTGAATTTTGGGCGGCTTTTGGTCATAATATTTTACGTTCTAAATTCTTTAAGTTAAGGCAAATGATTAGTTAAAAAAAAAAAAATCATGCAGGTTTTGTAAAATGTCAAAAAAAAAAACCAAAAAGACAGTTAAAACAATACAAATTTTTTTAGGATATAGCTGTTTTGCGTTCTTTCTCTAGATCAAAGTATGGCTTGCCACTGTGTCCGTCTTGTAATGTCTAAGAAACCATTGCTATTCTCAGGATATCTACAGTCCCTTTTTGGCGTCTACTCGGTCAGGTTTGAGAATGTCGGTGTAAGAAGGTCTCCAAGTGATGACGTTCGAATCGAAGGTGTTGCAAATCCTCGTGCTTTTAGGAAGGTATGCCTTATTTTTCAACTGCTTTTATCGTGGGTATTTCCATTTGAAGTACAATAGGAATTTATATCCCTGAACATTTCCAGGCTGTGACAACACAACTTTCAAATATGAAAAGTGAGGCCTTCTCTAGGCAAGTTTCTGCTATCGAAGATGTTCCAAATTTGAGGATTGGCCCTTCAGCTGCAGCTTGGGTATGCCAAAATACTTGAGCCCATCTTGCACGATAAGCAGTTTTTTTGGACTTCAATTCTGCTATTTCTGTTACAAAACAAGTGTGCATTCATTCTTCAAGCTTGGCAGTACAATATGGGATTTTTGTACCGTAAAATTTTGGCCGTCTGCAATGTCATATGGATGCGAAAGAAACTTTTCTTTATTGAGTTCCTTTTTTCTTGAAACTCTCTTTCTCGCACACACTCAGTAGTTGTTTGTTTTTCCTTTGATCATACAGATGTCTCCATCAAAATCTATCAGGTATGATTCTTTTCCTCAATCAGGGGAGCTAATACTGTTGCAAAAACTAGAGGAGGTTGGATCTTCTGTTAAGGTAATAACCCATTCACTTCATTTGTAATAACTTATCAGCAAAGTATGTGAGATCTCTCATTCTTTCCCTCGGCATGAAATGCTTGTCTGCTTTGTTGCAGAGAGTACAAAGCTTAATCGAGGAGCAACACCCTCAAACATCACGACCTGCAGATTAAAATTTAAGTGGAGCTCAAAAGGACAAGCCCCTGTAATTACCTACGTTCCTGGTTTGTCATTTCCTCTCCGTTTTAAATTTATTTTATTTGAACTCTTAACTTGTGCAAAGTATTGATATGTTTGGTCATTTAAGTGATACAAATATCAACATTCCTTTGGGAACTTTAATATTAATTTATCTGTAAAGCATTTCGCCTAGACATCCATATACTCAAGAATCTTGTCATCTAATAAACTAGCAGATTAAAATCTTTGCTCTCCTGGTTTATTAATGCTTAGAGCATCTCCAACAAAGATGTCAAATCCTATGTGGCAATTCACTTTTTAAAAAATGGCATCAATACCTATTCCAACAAAAATGTCAAAAGTATTATTAAATTTGACATCAAGTGTCAAGTAATTTTTTGCCTTAAATGCCTCAACCTCAAATGTCTTTTTACCTCAAATACCTCAATTTGACAAATTTGTTGGCGATCAAAAAGTTTGAATGTCAAAGCTAAAGATGTCAATTGTCACATAAGCCATAAAAAAAATTTGACACTTCAAAATTTGACATCTTTTTTGGAGATGCTCTTAGCTATCAAGTATCTGGCTCTCTTATAAACTCTCGGCCCTTCTGGAGGATGACATCATCGTAAGAAGGTAATGTAAACACATTAAGAATGGAAACAATTTTTTAAAATTTTAGTCTGAATTAAAAGATTGATTTTAACTATTCTAGTTGCTCAATATTTCAACGACGAACTTAAGAATGTTTGAAAAATCATACCACCTGATGACTAACACTCTCTTTTCCTTTGCTTGCATAGCTGACCTTTTTCTGTTCTCTTAGAAAGTTACTTAACCCCTTTCTTCGGAACGAGAATAAGAATAAGAAAGTAACATCTCTATGTTTAACCATCCATTTGAATAACAGAGTATTCATTACAATGCAGTATAACTAAATGAATAACAGAGTATTCATTAAAATGCAGTATAACCCCTAGAAATATGGATAAATTAAATAGAGTTAGAAATGTAAATTCATAGTTGAGCTTAAGAAACCGTCAAAGAAAAAATTAACATCTCAATTCAAAAATTGAAAAGACGATAAGAATAAGAATATGGTTTTTCAAGAGTTACGAGGTAATTGTCAAAAATATGATATTTATGATTTTGACAAATTACCCAATCTTAGAGACATTAAGAATGAAAATAATTTTTAAAAAAAATATTGTTTGGATTAAAAGATCAATTTTAAGTACTCTAGTTGCTCAATATTATAGCAGATAACTTGATAATATTTGGAAAATCATGTCGCCTAATGGCTGACAAACTCCTTTCCCTTGCCTGCATGGATAAACTTTCTTTTTCCTTAGATAATTCCTTAACTCCTTTGTTTGTGAGAAGACTAAGAATAAGACAACATCGATATGTTTAACCATTCCTTTGAGTATCAGAGTTTTGATTAAAGTGCATTATTACTCCCAAGAATATGGACAAAGCATAAAAAAGAAGAAATGTAAATCCATAGTTGAGCTTAAAAAGTTATCAAGCATTTTATAATTGTGTCTTCTGTCGGTCTGTCTATCGTGTTTGTCTTTCAAAATTGTTGTGATTCTTAATGTCTCTAAGATGATTGGACACTACAGACAGACAAACAAGACACACATTGTAGGTCAATCATTTTTTTGCGACCTATTTTCTCTACTGGCATCAATCAATTTACAGCACTTAACGCCTTCACTATTAAAGTACTACGTAAAGGCAACTTGCTTTTGTTGATAAAACAATAAAAAAGAAAAAGAGCATGTTTGATTACCCACACCATAAAATAACTACCCACAATAGAATAACCCAAAATACTATAGTCTATAGACGTGGATATGTTAAAATAATAGAGTAAAAATGCAAATCGGAACAAAAGTCATACAATTTTTACCTTAAAGGAGGTAACTATTAGAACAAAATCTCTTGGAAACTCAATATCAGGGATTTTGTTAAAACAATAAGAAAATGTAGAAGATTGTGTACCACAAATACCAAAGATTATATTAAAAATGGGTTGGAGAAGATTAGTGAAAATTAGGTTTCAGTAAAGGAGAAAAACAGAAAACTTACTTTGTCAATTGTAAATGTCGGTTACAGAAACCGAGAAGTGGACTCACAATGACTTCTTCATGCCTGAAAAATTGAAGAACTGAGACATAGATCATTTGGGGACAGAAGAAATGATTATGCGTGCAAATAAATAAGTCAATGAAAGAAAAAATAATTACACTTACCTTTCCAGTAGGAAGCAACGCCGGTAGTGGTCGTTCAGAGATAGAGGGGAGCGAGTAAAGTTTGGATAACCTTCTTCAATTTTGGAAGAGAGATACAAATATGTTTGAATTTCAAAAAATTGAGACTAAAGCAAATGACAATGAAAATGGAGAGAGAGAGATAACTGGGTGTATTTCAAGGTTGACTTTTTAGAGGGAACTAAATTTTTTATTTTAAGTTGAGATGGAACTAAAAATATTTAGTGAATCATTAAATCAAAACAATCTTAGTTGTTGTTGTTGTGAAAATGTATTTGGAGAGCTCCATACCGTTGTGTATTGTAATATAGATAGATTGTTTCGATCTTGTCCACCATCCTAAATAAGCGTTGTGGAGAGCTTGTCCACATTAGTTAATTATCATTTTCAAAGCTAGAACTTGGGCAGTCTCTTTATTCACTGTCACACAATTTTGAGTTGGTTTCTTTAAGATCTAAGCTTTTGAGACTTTTCGACAAAACTTTTTTGATTGATTTTTCCTTTGTGCCATAAGTGCATTTTGTTTCAATGTAATTCTTTATGTTTTGGATATTTTATTCACCTCTCCAATTACGAGTTGGGAGTCACTTGTGCAAGGAGAAAGCATTAGAGCTTAGTAGATTGTTAACCACCGGTTCATCTAAAAGTTTAAGCTATTTGAGAGAAGAATAATTTTAGTTTTTAATTCCCAACACCCCCTCTCACGTGTGGCCAAGCTCTCCCCCATAAGCAAGCTAAGCACGTGCAAACATTTTATTAATTAGGTAGATGGTGAGATTCGAACCCATGATCTATTGTCTGCTTTGATACCCTATTAGTTTTTTAATTACCAACTCATCTAAAAGCTTAGGTTGTTAGAGAGAGGGGTGACTTTATTATATATATTCTCCACAGAGCTTTTATCACATTGGCTAATTGCTTCAACACTCAATGTCAATTATTTTGAGTTGAATGCTTTAACTCTATGTTCGCCCCCATTGCTTAACAAGCACGCTAAAATAAACCAAAGTGCAGATCTCTCTGAACTGTCGAGATGATTTCATGTGGTAGTAGTGTCAATCCGTCAGGTAAGCTACTTGCACAAAATTATCTTATCTTCTTGGCTTAGCTTGAGATGCGCTCATCACGCTGAACGAAGCTTAATGTCTCAAGACTCTCAACACGTTGAATGAACCTTAAGCTTGAACAGAGTCAACGCACCAGCAGTCAGCTTGTCTCATGGGAAACGATTTGTGTTATTGCTGTAAAAAAGGTCTCTATCATATATTTTTATTAGACTGCGTCTTCATATGTGCTGCAGGATTGAAGTTTGGTATGATGTGGGAAAAGCATTTCTTCGGTGCCATTGGTGAGCCAATAAATTTGGATCTTCTGTCCTAGCTGCCCCGAAGCAAGAATTTTTTAGCATGCATAGGTTCCTCAGCGTGTTAACGTGTGTTGGAAATAGTTTTGATTCCTGTGTATTAGATTCAAGATTGCCGGTACTCTCGTCCTTTAACAGAGGTTAGTTAGTTGTCTCAATTAGTTAGGTCTGTTCCATATTTTACGGACTCAGAATTTTCATGTATCAGCGTATGTGGTGTTCTACTTTTGTGGCATCTCTGTTTGTTTTGGGCCCTTTTTATTTTGTTTCCTTTGTAAAGTTGTTAGATGTCATGACCTTCAGATTTTCTCCTCCCATCAGTGTCAGCGGTTTTTGTAATGATTTCTGTACAAATTATTGCATTATAATGTTGAATTTGCCAATTTACTGGTATCAGATCCGCTGAAGGTGTTTATTTGTTCATTTAGTTTCAAGTTTTGGTTCCTTCCCTGGTGGATTTTACTTCAGCTGTGGATGAGTGACTAGTAGAGATTGTTTTGTTGTCATCCTCTATGATATATTATTTAATGATTCACAGTTCGCCTAAATAAATTTGTATATAGAACGTGGAGTAATTTATCGCATGAAACTTACGTCTGCCATCTTATTGCTCAATGTGGGACCATCTGATACGCATGAGAGTAGAACTAAGGCTCGACTTGATGTCCAAACAAAAAGAGTACGTAGTGCAGGTTTGGTGAAGCCCAGAGAAGGTAACACTTTGTTTCCAGGTCAAGAGAATTTTCTTCTTTTTTTCCTTATCTTTCCTCAAATCCATGTCCAAACACAATTTCAAGGTGGACCATGTTGTAGCTGCAATTCACTACAGCAGAGGTTGCCTTTAATTTTTGATGCAGTGTTGGGTGTTGGGGGATTAACTCTTTGTTTGTTTCACGTGAAGGGGATCTCTGTTATGGAAGTTAGAGACAGTTGAGAAATGGCGGTTGGGAAGAAGGTTCGGGTAGTTACGTCTCTCTCTCTCTCTAATTTCTCCATAGTTTTTCAGAGAATTGGGAAATACGAGGTGTACTATTTGCGTGAGATAGGAAATTAATGAGCATTGGTTTGGTTGGAGGATCAGCTGATGGGTGTTAGGCTTACCAATATTGACTTCTTATTACCTTTACTTGTGTGCCAGGATTGCTTTGTATTTTTCTTTCAATATCATGTTAGTGTGCTTCAGCATTCAAACAAGTACCGTTTGTTAACAATATTTAATTAGTTATCACTCCGAATTTTAGGTTCCATTCAATCGAGTCAATAATATTCCAATCTGGGCATTTTCGAAATGCCTCTAATAATCGACGAATGACAACACACTTTTTCTTGTGGGATTAGCCAAAATATTTTTTATCTACGTCTATACTATTCTTTTCCATCTTATTTCCTCATTCATTTATAAGCCCAGTTATTATGCGAGAAAGTACAAGTCCAAGTAAAATAAATTTGTCTTGATCTTTGAACAAGATTTTTAAAGTTGTGAATGGGATTCATTATATCTAGTTGTAAATTCATTGTACATAATTTGATACATTACATTTGCAGGTTCTCTCAATATATTTTGCTCACACGTGAGAGATGAAACATACATATTGTTTGTCTAAATCTTGACATCTCAACCGGTTACAAAAATACAAAACTAGAAAGATGGCAAGCTTTTGTTATTTCTTAAAGTTTTTGCCATTAGCCTTTGGAGTACTTAGAATTGAAAAAAAAAAAAAAGAGAGAAAAGGATTAAAATATCAAAACAAATTCCTAGAAGCAAAAAACAAATTCATCATCCGATAAACTGTAGAGTTACAAGTCTTACAGTATTGGTTTGTGATTTTATTTGTAAATCACAATTCCTTAAAGTTTTTGTTTGAATTGACGTCTTATTTACCTAAAATTTAATAAAAGTATCATATCAAACAAACCCTGAAAAACCAAAGTTGTGGGTGGCCAAGAGGGCCCCACTTAGAGACCTGGATCTCAACCAAAAATCCAAAGGCTGGCAAACCATAGGTCAAGGAGAATCTTAGTTGTAATCTGAGCAGGCTCATATTGAGAAAAAGTCTTACCCCTGGGATACGGGCCTTCGTCTTTTTTTTTTTTTTTCATTTTTTTTTCCATTTCCAATGATAAATCTCGATAAAGATCAAATCTTTTGTACAAATTGCTTAAAAATTAATCCAAACAAAGCCTAAAACAAAAGGCTATAGCGCAATGTTTCTCTCATTGGTCTCCGACTCATCATAATATTATTGACCCAGATCACATTTACCATTGTTCTTGATGTTGGAATCAGTATATTGATTGTAGTGGAGTTTCATTTAGTGGGTTCGAGTGTAATTGCAATGGCGGCTCCTTCAGTGGTGTCTACATGGCTGGTGGCCGCTTGCATGTCCATTGTTTGTGAGAAAGACCAACCCCGCCTTGCGATGAATCCATCGTCGTCGATGCTTCACTTTTCTCGTTCCAAACGATCGAGCAGATTGGGGGGTCGTAAGCGGGGAGTTTTATCTAAATGTAGAGCTGGTGGTGGCTCCGACCTACCGAAAGGCGTAGTCTTGTCCTTTTGTGGATCGATGAGCTCTTGCTTGGCTTTCGAGCCCTGCCATGAGTATTCCAACTCCAAGGGTATATGTACATCCGACTTCTTTGGTGATAATAATGGCTTCACATCGCTCTTTGGATCCAGGAATTTACCTGTTACTCGAAGACAGAGGCGCATGAATCGAGCTGTCCGTTCGGGTAATCACGTCTTCATGATATGCTATATCGTAGTACTGTTTTATTTGTGTTTGGTTGTGTTAACTCACCTATGGATTGTCATTGAGTCCTTCTTGTTTAAGTTTTGACTTTTGTTTTTGTTTGTTGTTGTTGTTTGTTTTTTCATTTTTAATTAATGATGATGAATTCCTTATTGAACTTGGATTGATTGTGATCTAGCGTTTCTGCTCTTCTTTTTGTTTTGAATAATTCTCGTACTATTCAATTTTTTCTTATAATTCCAGTGAAGTTCAAGTATTTTGTTATTGGCAATACAATTACGAATTACCAGTTCTAGGCAGTCAAGAGTGAGAGTGCCTGGCATTTGTAGAACATTTATTCATGCTGAACGCCCTCCTCTTTCATCCCTCTTACCTCTATCTATTGTTTTGTCTGTTTGTTTGTTGGCGGAATAAACTTTCTTTGATTCTTTCTAGTTTTCTTGATATTTACTAATCCATTTAAACTGCAATAGTGGTCCACCGTCTTGCTTTATCGCAACTAATTGAGTTTTGCACCATGGTTGATGTCGCAGGCTTACAGTAGTTCGGTTCCTGGCAAGCATAACGCTAGTTTTCTTGTTTGAGGAATTCAACATACGTGTGGAATCCGCTGTTTCGGCTACCATTATTGGATAATGGTATCCATTAACGTTTAGCATACAATGCCCACAGAAATAGATTCTATGTTTCAATATTCGAATTTTTGTTTGTATATCACATTGTTTCACATTACTTAGGTAGCTTGATGCCGTATGGCCGTTGGCATACCTCATTTACAAATTTTGAATTCAGCCCAAAAGCTTAAGGTATTAGGTGGGGAAGCCCCAACATTATATTAAGTGATCACTGCTTCCATACCCAACTAATGTGAGTTATATTTCTAACATCCCCTCGCATGCATCCATTTTTAGGTCCGTCACATGTAGCCTCTTTTAGAATCTGTTATCGTCGGTGTGGATTGTGTATTTTTAAAATGCAGGATATAATGGGTTCCACTCTGATACCATGTATAAACTTTGAGCGGCACCCAAAAATTTAAGCTGTTAAGGGGAGAAGTCCCAACATTATATTAAGTGATCGCCCCTTCCATATCCAACCAGTGTGAGAATTATGTATCTAACACCTACTTGCATAGCTATCGACCTGCCTAGTATGCCTTGAGACATATGCAAACATCTACTGTACTTATGGATAAAAGTTTCAGGGGAAGCAATGGCTATTGCTGTGCAACCTGCGAAGGAGGTCAGAACAAAAATGAGACTTCCTAGTCAACAACGGCAAGTAGTTGTGACAGGCATGGGTTTGGAGACTCCAGTTGGTCATGACCCAGATGTATTTTACAATAATTTGCTTGAAGGAATTAGTGGCATCAGTGAAATAGAGGCCTTTGACTGTGCTCAGTATCCAACTGTACGTCTTCTTGACTACTTCTTTGTTCAATAACAAGGCTCCTCGATTATATTTTGATAGTTGATTTCTTAAAGCAGAGAATTGCTGGAGAGATCAAGAATTTCTCTACAGATGGTTGGGTTGCACCTAAGCTGTCCAAAAGGATGGATAGATTCATGCTTTACATGCTAACAGCTGGCAAGAAAGCATTGGCAGATGGTGGAATTACGGAGGAAGTAATGAGGGAATTAGATAAAGCTAGAGCTGGGGTTTTGATTGGCTCAGCCATGGGTGGCATGAAGGTAATCCTCGGTTTGTCTTTCATTAAAAATGCAAATTTAGAACTGATTTTACTAGAGCTACCATTTACTGTCCTTTAAGTTTGATTTTTATGCAACGACTGCAGCATCAAATGTGCTACTCCTTCTCATAGTTTCAATCCTTGTGATTGCATATGTCATTGAAGAGCCAATGTTAAGAAAGGCATCAAAGTCAACAGGCACTCTCAAATGGAGCTTTTTCAACTACTTCTGCCCAAGTATCAAAATAATGGCAGTGGCGGTGCCTGTATGCCATTAATTTGGTTAAATGCTGTAATTTTCACACAAAATCTTTCAGAATTAACGGAGCTTTTTCAGAGCAAACTATCTGCATAGGAGACAAAGATTCATTCTGCATTCTCGAGTCAGTGTAGTGGCTGATTTTTAATTAAATTATTAGTGCATCGTTGAGCAGGTTTTCAATGATGGCATAGAAGCTTTAAGGATCTCATACAAGAAGATGAATCCTTTTTGTGTACCTTTTGCGACGACAAACATGGGGTCTGCCATGCTCGCAATGGATCTGGTCAGCTTAAATTTTTGTTGCTTCCAAGTTAAAATCCACTTGACTGACTATTGAATTGAAAAGCTTTCCTAATATGTGCTTTTTGCATGCCAAATTGCAGGGTTGGATGGGCCCCACGTATTCGATCTCTACTGCTTGTGCTACAAGTAACTTCTGTATATTAAGTGCTGCAAACCATATTATCAGAGGCGAAGCTGTAAGCATCTTGCTTTTACTCTCTGTTGTTTTTTATCAGTAAAAGGAATTTTATTGATCTTTGGAATAAGTGTACAAAGATTAAGGGGACGCCCAGTAAGATAGCATCACAATGGATAGCTCACATCCCAACAAGGTTGGCACCCGGGCACCTGCCAATCATGCTCCACAAGACGCCCCAAAGTAAGACCCAGTTGATAAGTTATCAACCAAAACCAAAAAGAGGAAATAAGACCCCGAATTTACAATAGCATAATACAACATGGAACTAAAAAAGATAAACTTAAACTTCGACGTGAACTTTGACTTGAAACTTGAATACTTAAACCCAATAATCTTTGTTCCAATACTGCATAATGCACGACTTAGAAACCCAAAATCTGCACCAAACTTGGACATTCAGTGACTACACCACAGACAATATGCAGCATGTATCAGCAACCAACAGCATTCCATTACCCATAACCATTACCATTATCATCATTGTGCAGCATCATGCATGGCAGAAAAAACATAGACAAGGTCAGTCCAGACTCAGCCCAGAGAAGTCGACATGCCCATGCATTCCTCACATTGATCTTAACCAGCACCCAAGTAATAACCAGCAGTAGGACCAGCCACACGTCAGCACAATCATCAAAATTTCACTTCTCAGCAAGCAGCATACAAGCCGATTACTTCATCATATCCAACACCATCACCATGTCATATGAACATCTTTCTATAATTTCAGCATTATCAACATAGCACACCTCATCCCAACACTCCTATAAACCACAGCAGCCCAATTCCTTCTCCAGGCCCCTCCTTGATTGCTATTTCCATCCATACTTTGCAACAAATTCCAGCAGCAACTTCAAACTTGATCTTGAAGCATCACCAACTAATAAAGCAGCGTGTGAACTTCTCTACATGCATCATCCTCAGACCATTTTACAACATCATAACCAAGCAAAATTCCACAAAGTCTTCACCCCCAACAAGGTATTTTCAAACACCCTAACTCACCACCAGCAAAGTTCTGATATCCTTCCTCCACTTACCCAAAGTATCAAAACATCAGGACAAGTCCAAATCAAGCATTCCTAGAGTCAGACAAAAACCAGCATAAGAAAAATCTACATGCATCATTACCAGACCATTTTACATCATCATACCCAAGCAAAAATAAACTTCAGCTCATATAAGAGACCCTAACTAATATTCCACAAGGCCTGCACCCCCCGCAAGATCTTTTCTATCACCCCAACCTACCACCAACAAATCCATGATTTCCTTCAGCCACCTCCCTTCTCATCATTAACATTTTAGCAGATCTTCTCAAGCCCAAAATTTTCACGCTTCTAATCCCTTCTAGACATCTCTAAAAGTCTGTCACACCATAATCCTTAATCCCAACTTTGAATCCAAAATGCTCGTTTTGTCTTCAAAATGTCCACCATCTCATCCACTTGTGTAGTAACATTTGAAAAAATCAATTATCGGTGGGACAAGCTCTTAGGGAATAATCTCTTTCTTCTTTCTGCCCCATGAATATTCTTTGCCTGTTATCTTTATTTGCTGTAGGGTCCATATTATTGTGGATAAAAAATTCTTCCAAGATTAAACTTTTGATGCTAGTCATTTATGACTAACCAAATAGACCATAATACAACATAAAAACAAGCTTCCCAAATGATTCTTTCCAGGCTTTTGAACTTTGAATAGAAACCAAAAAACAGTTAGATCCTCCACAAAAGCTGGGCATACCCATACTAGCTTCAACCATATCATACCTTTTGACCATCTCTTCCATGAAAACACACAATGCAACAGCAGACGGGTAGGCATTTCACTAAAATCTCCGCACATAGGACAGAGAATTTGACTCCCAACAACAATATTTCCCCTTGACAATTTTGATCTTGTTAAAATCTTAACTTGCAACACTTGCCAAGCAAAAATTTCAACCTTTGGGGGGCTAATTCCTGTATACCTGGCTGATAATCATAGCATTAGAACGATTTACCTGATCCCATTTGGAATAAGCAGATTTAGCTGAGTAAATCCTATCTGGGGACCACCTTCATACAAGTGACTCTTCCTTACAATATCAAATGGATATGACCTCGGGAACTGAACCAGATTTTGCAAATGCTTAGATTTCCATATTCTCTAACATTCCAAAATTCAATCTCTATTCACATAATTTTTTGCCTCCATTACATCTTTTACCAATGCATTCTTCTGAGTAGAGAGAAGATACAATCTTGGATATGCAACTTTGAGACATGAATCATCCATCCAATCTTGACTCCAAAATCTAATTGAATTGCCATTACACACTTTAATTTTTAACCCTTCCAATATGAATTTACCAATACTAGAAACGTCATCCCTTAATGAACAAATGTCTGACCAACAACAAGAGGATTTCCTTCTACTAGGCAACATAGGAAGCCAACAATTTTCCCCCAACCTATATTTGGTACACAACACTATAACCCAAAGGGACCCCTTTTTCTTATTGAACCTCCACCTCCATTTGGCCAATAGTATTGTGTTATGATCCAGCAATTTCTTCACACCAAGACCACCATTCTCTTTGCTTTTTGAAACAATACTCCCATTCACTAAATGGACTTTGCTCTTTTCTCTTCCATCTCCGCAAATGATTTTTCTTTGAAACTTCTCAATAAATTTAGCTACTAGCACAGACATCTTTAAAATAGACATGTAATGAATAGAAACGTTAGAAATTGTGGATTTAATTAGAGTAAGCCTCCATGCAATAGAAAGATATTTCCTCTTTCTTGAAGCTAGTTTCTTTTTTATCCTGTCAACCACTGGCTATCCGGTTTTTAAATCTTCTTGGATTTGCAACTAAAAGCAAACCATGATATTTAAGAGGTACCCACTTCAGCTAGCACACTTTTAGCAAAATTAATTTTAAGGCTTGCCATGAGTTGAAAACATCTCAAGACTCTCTTGATATTCAAAACCTCCTCTAATCATTATTACGAAAGTTGAAGCATCATTTGCAATTTGTAGATGAGACAAAATCAACCCATTATCACCACGACACCACTCATGAGTCCATGACCCCTCTTAATACACCCAAATCTCTTACCCTTTCAAATAAAATGTCGAGGCCTTCCCCCACTCCGGAATGGGGAAATTGGATTACCTTGCCTCAATCCAATCTGTAGGGTAAGCTCTCTTGAAGCTGAACCATTTACTAGAACAGAATAAGAAAGGAGATGATATACATTCTTTATTCCATCTACACCATTTCATTCCACACCCAAAAAACGTAGGCATGTATAATAGGCAATTCCAATTCATACCATTGTATGCTTTTATAAATTTAATTTTTAGAATTGGGCCTCCCACATTGTTACGTTTCCAGAGGTGAAGCACTTCATTGGCTATCAACACACCATCCAATATCTATTTTCCACTAATAAATGCAGCTTGTGTTTAACCAATGATCTGTGGTAAAACTTGCTTGAATCTATTTACTAAAACCTTAGGCAAAATCTTGTACATACACCCCACCATGCTTATAGTCATGAATTCATTGAAATATGTAGGCCCCTCAATCTTAGGAATGAAATAAAGTGAAACTCATACCTTTAGGCAACCTGGCATTGACATAGAATTCTGAAAATAAGTACATCTCAAGAACTTCTAAGCCTTTTGACAAATGAGAAATTAAAGCCATCTAGCCCAGGAGCTTTAAAGTTGCATTTCTTAATTACAACATTGATCTCTTCTATCTGATATTGACTCTCAAGAAACATTGCATTCTCAAGTGATAACTTTTTAGAAATGTAGCCCCCCGGTTTTGATCTAGAAGTAATCTCCTCGTTAAAAATCTTGTTGAAATAACTAACACCTTCATTCTTGATAAGAGAAGGATCAATAATCAAACTATCACCCATCCTTATTGACCGAATACGGTTTCTTCTGTACTTCTTGTTGGCCAGGGCTTGGAAGAATCTTGTAGTTCTGTCCCCATTTTCAGCCAATTAGCCCTGGCTTTTTGTCTCCAAAAAGTTTCAGTCATTCTTGAGCAATTCCAAAATTCTTCTCTAGTTTTGCTTCTAGTACTTTTTTCCTGCACTGTTAATTGTCTATCCTCTCCTAACATATCAAGTTTATGCATCTTATCCTCCAATTGCTTCAGTTTAATATTAAACTCCTCCTTGTTCCATTGTTTAAGTCTAAATTTTACAGCCTATACTTTCTTCACAATTTTGACACTTGCCCGCCCTACAACATACTACCCCTCCCACATCCTGAGTTCCTGGGCTACTTTCAGGCATGATGGTTTTGACAGCCAAAAGTCTTGGACCTTAACAGGCTTTGGCCCCCAATCCCTTCCGTCTATCAGCTATTAAAATAAGGCAATGATCTGAAATTGCTCTCTGCAATCCCCAATGAACAACCTTATATTTGTCCAACCAATCTTGAGTCACTGAGAACATGTCGATCCTGCTATGAACTGCATATTTTCTTCCCAACAAAGGTAAGTCTATGACCTCCATTTGATCCATAAAATGAATCTAATCCCTCGTATGTGTTTCAAGTCTTGAACATCCCACCCTTTCTCCTATGGATTTTATTTCATTAAGGTCTCCACCTATACACCATGGTACTGGAAAATCCCACTTCTTCAATGATAATTCCTCCCATAACTCTCTACGTCTAACAACGTCATTTGGAGCATAAATATTCAACATTACACACTGAAAATTATCTCCCAAACACCCTTTAATCAGAATATAGTGTTTGTTTAGACAAATGACCTCAGGTTTAAAAACTTCCTTATTCCATAAGGAAAGTAAGCCCCCAGAAGCTCCTTCAGCTTGTGATGCTGCAAAATCTACTTCTACACTCCCCCAAATCCTCTGAACTTCTGTAGCTTCAATGTTTTCCAGTTTTGATTCTTGAACAAACATTATCTCTGGCCTCCATTGTTTAATTAATTTAGATAGAAATCTCCTTTTGATTTTGCTCCCCAACCCTCTAATATTTCATGATATAACCTTCATTTAAATCATCAAAACCACCGATACTCACCTAAACACTTGCGACAAATCAGCTGTCTCTGGACTCCCTATGCACTTGGGAGCGTTCCTGGGATTCTGCCTCTATCGTCATCTCATTTCCTTGAAAATTTCCGTCCCCAAATGTTTCCCTATTGAAAGAGTTTCTTGTTCTTCCTTGTATAGTGTAGTTATCCTTCTCATCCTCCTCCTGCATTCTCCAGCATTCAGTTCCCCCATAAACTGGATTCCTACTGGCTGGTATGGTTTTGTTTGTTCTCCCTCTGCAGAATTATTCTCCACTGGCTTTGGTAGTTCTAAGTCCATTTCTGCAGACTTGACACTTTCCATTTGGTTTATTTGAGCATTCTGGGTTCCATCCACATTAGGTCCATTTGCCAGGCCCATCCTCCACGCGTGAATCGAAGCCTTTTAACATACCGCCATCACTATTAAATGATTTTCGTTTTGATCTTCCTCTAGTGCATCATTTTTATTCAGCCACACTTTGGATTGTGCGCTTCTTCATTGCAGCCGTCATGCGTCTCCCCTTTCCCATGCAAGTTCAAATATTCATCTCGAGATCCCTCCTTATTAGCTGAATCAGATTTCACATGTTGTCTTCCAATGGGTACCTCTGCTCTGCTGGTTGTCATGTCATCATCTTCTCCATGAGCTGAGCTTGAATCGTGCACAGGGTTTCAGCTAGAGCTCACCTCCTTCACTTGCACAATATATTTTAAGCCATTGATATCCGAAGATATGTTACTGTCAATTTTTGAACTTGTCTCAGTGGCTTTCAGCATTTATCCTTTGTATTCAGTGCCCAGGCATTGAGGGGAACACCAATAGATGACAGCCATGCAAATCTTTCAACTCCGACTGCCTGTCCATGCAAATCTTTCAACACTGCATTCTCTCTCTGTCGTGCAATAGAAGTTTGGGATATTCTTATAGCATGCTCTGTAACTTTGCAATGCTGCTACTCGTTTCTGACATTGATGCGTGTGCAGGACATGATGCTCTGTGGTGGATCAGATGCTGCTATCATACCTATTGGTATCTTATTTTCCTAATCTGCAGTTTTTTTTTGTCTTATTAGCGTGATGTTATTAGCTTCTTTATGAGAACTATTATTTTAGGATTGGGAGGTTTTGTGGCATGCCGAGCACTTTCTCAGAGAAATGGTGATCCTGCAAAAGCTTCCCGCCCATGGGACAGTGTAAAAATCCATCTACCTTTAGTTTCATTTCCATCTCTTTCTTCAATTTGTCTTGTTTTTTTTTCCGCGTGGCGGGGGGTTTAAAATTTTCTGAACCCCCTACGGGGGGAAACTTGTGGAATGTATGTGATAAGTTTCTTTCTTTTTTTAATTCTGGATGTGTATATATCCAGTAAGCTTTTGAAAAAACTATGCCTTAGGCTTGTTTATGAATCAGGTAATGGGTATATGAATCATGTCAATTTGGTGTGATATTCACAAAGGTAATATGTGAACTATGAGAGCTAGATTGAGTTTCTGTCCTGTGGGAAGCTTTCCTATCGCCGAATAAAATATATCCTTTCTTTTGTTCGAATGTATTGTTTTATGCTTGACATGCATCATGAGTACTGCCTAGCCTAAACCTTATTCCTCATTGAACAGAACCGCGATGGATTTGTGATGGGAGAAGGAGCTGGAGTTCTGCTTTTGGAAGAACTAGAGCATGCTAAGGTAAACTAGCATGCGTTTTCATTTTTTCGAGTCTAATATGAAATTATTCTCTTATTTTCTGGTCAAAGATATATTAGTAGTTAATCCAATAGGAAATTCTGCTTTTCTTTGCAGAAAAGAGGTGCTAATATCTATGCGGAATTTCTGGGTGGAAGCTTCACTTGTGATGCTTACCACATGACAGAGCCCCATCCTGAAGGTAATATCTTGAAGCTATAAGGAAAAAAACTACTTTGTTGATTGTTTGGCTAGCTCCCATGGACGGGCTAGTGAAGTAAACTTTGTGAGATGGTAGAAGTAGCAGTATTGAGGATATGACGAGGGTGTGTTGGTTTGGCCATGTGCAATGGGGATTAAGCATCAAATGAGTTAGAGGAGTACCTTTATCTACATTGAGGGTAATAATTGTGAAAGAGGAAGGCTAATATAACGTGGCTTCAGAGAACAGAGATTACTGGGGCATGGTAGAGTAGTTTAGCTGAATTTATTGTCCTTGCTAGAGAAAAATGGTGTGAAAGGATTATGTAGCCAACGCCAGATTGTTATCTGAAGTTTTTTCTTGATTGAATCAAGTTGCAAAATCAATGCTTGGTGCAGGGAACTTCATTAGGAACATATATTGTGGGAAACCTTCAGTCAATTGCCATTGTGCATTAGAACAGGATCTTACAGGTTTCGGGTGTGCGACCTCCAATTCAAATGAGGAGAGTAAAGTGGACTCCCGTCTCTCCTCCCAAAGAAATTGAGGTTAGGTCTTATTTATGCTCCTTGGTAGGGTTGAATGGTGAGGTATGATACGTATTGCCAAACACCAAATTATTGAGAGAAGGCTTTCTTGATTGAGTCAGGTTCTACGTAGCGCAGTCCTAAGCTTGGAACAGGATCACTTTATTAGGTGCATATCTTGTGAGATACCTTCAGTTGGCTGACAGCGGACACTTGTTTTTATGCATCTTAAAAGTTTTTATTGTTAGGTGGCAATGTGCAGCAAAATTAGTTTGAAACTTTTTGTCTTTTGCACTTGTCAAGATAAAGAAAGTGTTTTGACATTCTTTTGCTGGACTTTGGAGAATTGTCTGGTGTAGAGCATATATCCTAGAACAGGGTGTTTGTAGTGATCTTGAAATGGCTGAGACAGCTTTTTCGTTACAAGGATGATTTGCTTAAAGCTGCGCAGGAACTCTGAGGTTGACGCGTTTTTTGTTGTGCTTCGAAATTTGTATTCCTGTAGAGCTGCACTAATCTTCACCTTCAATATACCTACGATTTGTTGAAAAAGAACAGTATGTTCCTTGCTAATATGATTGGCAGCTTACTGATTTTTCATCACTTCAAACCCTTTCTTTCTTGCTTCAGTTCACTTCTGGGAATTTTATTGGAGGCAATATTCTCATTATGTATCTCATTGTATGTAATTTATTGGTTTGAATCTTTTACATCTTGTCAAGCTTTGACATCAAATGCATACCCTTTCATGGATTCTTTTATGGTACCACTCATTATGAAATATCATACAGTAGGCACTATACCTGCACGTTGCAAGTAAATACCACAACATAATCTGTACAAAAAAGAGAATAGAAGACACAATTAAGTTAATTGAATATTTGTTTTTGATATTTTCAATTCTTTTCTTAAAATATTCTAAAAAACTTCTAAATCTTTACAGTCTACCTCCGCATTTAATTTTCATGTTTCCATACTCAGATCTTAACACTCTTAGTATCCAACAAAGTGAGCCAACACTGATTTATATAATGCCTGCATCCTTACCTATGTAACATTGTTATAATCAACATCATTATTTACCAGAGATGGACGCAAGTAATTGCTGTAGAATTGGAACAACAATTTCGCACATTCAAGGAGTTATTTCATGTTAAATGTCGTTTGAGCTAGTATCCACTGTGGAAATTTGTAACAGGGACTGGTGTTGTGCTATGTATAGAGAAGGCCTTAGCTCAGTCTGGGGTGTCTAGGGAAGATGTGAACTACATAAATGCACATGCCACATCGACACCAGCTGGAGACCTAAAGGAGTACCAAGCCCTCATTCGTTGTTTTGGCCAGAACCCTGAGGTAGCATAAATGCATATCGTTTTAGCATGTGTTTCGATGTCATTGTAGCTGGCCTGATTTTCTTTTTCTTTTGTTTTGCAGTTAAGAGTGAACTCTACCAAATCTATGACCGGTCACCTACTAGGCGCAGCTGGAGCAGTTGAAGCTGTTGCTACTGTTCAGGTGACCAATTAATGGCTTCAATAAGTGCTCATTGTTCTTGATTAAATCCCGTAATCACCACTAGGCAGGATGATTGGGTACTCGTTGCTGTTGTTCTTTATTTTCAGCCATGGGCTATTTGTTCTTGATTGTGGGTAGATTGGTGAGACTGGATATATCCATCATATGTTGGTGATGAATGAAAGGTGGACAGCATTTTGCAATTTCATCTAATATCCCTTAATGTTCCAAAAGTATTTTCTAAACAAAGTTTAAAAGATTCCTGACATTCTTCCACAGATTACTTGTGTGACACAATCGTCTTTTTTTATTACTGTGCAACACAAAAGTCTGTTATCATATGTCGTACACAATGTTCTGGCATTATCCTTATTCATCGATTGTCTATTGGCAAGAAATGATTACTAGAAATGACATACAAGTACTTCAGTTGTTGTCTTCACCATAGCAGATGCATTTGCTATGTTTTCTTATTGGAAACATCATATTTCAAAGTGGCTCCTGTGAAAATTGGAATGTAAGCAAGGAAAAAGGAAAAGAGAATCACCTTTCTCCATTGCTAACAGGCAAGTCCATAAAACCAAAACCAAAACCAAACTTCCCTGCAATTCAACATGTACACGTGCAAGATTAGATTTCCGAGCAATTATTTCCTAAAAGAAAGTAGTGCAGGACCCAAACTTTTCTGTGATGACCAATTGCCCATTCCATGAAGACTAATGACTATCATTTCTCTTTTCCCATATACTTTCATCTCCACTTCCAACTTGAAGACAATTGGGGAAAAAACGTCATTCAAGATGGTGTGCTGGGCGGACCGTATTAGCAAGCGTGATGGGCTGTTATATTGCATAAGGTCATTTTAGTTGAAGATAATTATGCTATTAGACATATATACGACTTCCTATATTGATATCAGTCAATAAAGAGTAGACTAGGCACTCCTTTCCATTTTTTGCTGATATGATGGTCAAAATGTTCACAATACTGTCAGCTAACGACATGTATAACTGTTATGTAATATTGAACTCAGGGGACAATGAAGTAATTTTCCATGCCAATGGGGCTGTGGTTAAACTCCATTATTTGAGTAGGTCAGAGTAGTTTACCCTTTTCTTTGTTAGTAGAGGTAGCATTTCATATGTTGGTTAACTATGCATATAGTTTCATTATAATTGTTTTATTACCAAGTTTGGGAAGGGTCCTCGGAATGCCTTTTCCTATTGTTCAATGGTTCTATTCCACATCAAATCAGTTTTACTGTCTTTGCGGGTTTCACTATTGTTCACCGACATATTAACAAATTTCAAATGGAGTCTAAAATCCATGCCACAAGTTGGTTCTTATTCCATTTTTAGTTTGGTGTTGACCTATCTTATGTCTTTATATAGGCAATACGGACAGGGTGGCTACATCCAAATATGAATCTTGAGAATCCCGATGAAGGCGTGGTATGTGTTTTTCCATGTTCCATGTGCTTGCTTTTAATAGAATGATGCTTTAAGCCTTCCATACCATGTTAAAATGACTCATGTTGCCATGGTGATCTAAACTATGTTGTTTCGTCAGATAGCCTCATTCTTGTTACTATACATCACTTTAATATGAGTACTTAGAAAAGGGGATAACCAGGGTATCTTCACTACTCATTGGTTGGACTGGAAGCATTTTGAAGTACTAGCCAGGGTGTTTCATCTGTCAGTTTACCACCTTTCTTGAAGTGGTGTGCAAGTGGTTTGGCGAAGTAAATTAACTTTGCTATATCATGCCATCCTCTTTATGTTTAGTTTTTTGTTATCAGACACTGTTTGTATTTGGGAGTAGACGTCATGAACGTCATCGTTCATCTGCAATTGAGCAGTTGGCTGATGTCATTGTTCATCTGCAATTGAGCAGTTGGCTGATGTCATGTAGACCAATTAAACTGTTAGAGCCAATCTCACATTGGTTAATTATTACTTTCAAGGTTAATTATTACTTTCCAAATTAGGACGCGTCAGGCCGGCCCTCCACACCAAAACGTGCTGAAGTGGCTTAATAGAACAAAAAGGCTATTTTCAAGGACTCGGATTGATCCCACAAGGAAACAAAATCATAATTTGTCTAGCAATTACCTTCTCAATATAGGACTGGACCATATTCTCAATGTCCTGCCCTATGTTATCAGGTTGACCCTGTAAAATGATCCAACAAATCAGCATCAGAATCTTTCTTGATAAATAAAATGTCAAAAACTACAGTACAAACTACAAAGTGACCAAGGAAAACAACATAAAGCAATCCCAAGTTGATTGAAAAGACATGCACGAAGTTGAGAGTTGCTTTCAATGCTACTTGTTTTTGAGTTGGATGCTGTACTATGTTATGAGAGCTACGCTTTTGAGGGTTTTGAGCACGACTCCATCAATTCCCCTTTGTTTGTTTCATAAGTGCACTTTGTTTCCTAGTAATTTCTATGTGGCTTACCTTTCCACATGTGAATTGGTGGTTGCATGTGCGGGGCAGTGTTAACTGATATGATATTGGTAAATTATTACCTCCAAAATTGATATATACGGCCTCACTCATTGTTAGTTGATTTTTTAATTGGATGCTTTATACATAAACAGTAGTATGCATATATAAAAATGGATAAAGCTAATGCTTCCTGCTTATGAAATCAGGACATGAACGTGCTGGTTGGTCTAAGGAGAGAGAGACTGGATATTAAGGTGGCATTGTCTAATTCCTTTGGCTTTGGTGGCCAAAACTCATCAATCTTATTTGCACCTTACAAGTAAAATGGCAAGCTTCTTTCTTGAAATGATTGGTAAGTGGTTATGTATATGTGTATTTTGAGT
>JABCMJ010012401.1:0-16563 GCA_014822125.1 Arbutus unedo | reverse complement strand
TTTGACTCAAAAAGTCTTTTTTCTAGTAGTGTGTGTTAGGAGAAGTAAGTTTTAGTTAGGCAAATACAATTTTTAGCTAGGCAATGTCAGTTTTAGTTCGGCAAAGTACATTCTGTGTTAGGCGAAGTAAATTTTAGTTAGGCAAATACAGTTTTTAGCTAGGTAAGGACAGTTGTAGCTAGGCAATGTCAGTTTTAGTTCGGCAAAGTACATTCTGTGTTAGGTGAAGTAAGTTTTAGTTAGGCAAATATAGTTTTTAGCTAGGCAAAAATAGTTGTAGCTCGGCAAAGTACATTATGTGTTAGGAGAAGTAAGTTTTAGTTAGGCAAATACAGTTTTTAGCTAGGCAAAGACAGTTGTAGCTAGGCAATGTTAATTTTAGTTCGGCAAAGTACATTCTGTGTTAGGCGAAGTAAGTTTTAGTTAGGCAAATATAGTTTTTAGTTAGGCAAGGACAGTTATAGCTAGTCAGTTTTAGTTCGGCAAGATACATTCTGTGTTAGGTGAAGTAAGTTTTAGCTAGACAAATATAATTTTTAGCTAGGCAAAAACAGTTTAAACTAGACAATGTCACTTTTAGTTCGGTAAAGTACATTCTGTGTTAGGCGAAGTAAGTTTTAGTTACGCAAATACAGTTTTTAGCTAGACAATGACAATTTTAGTTAGGTAATGTCAGTTTTAGTTCAACAAAGTACATTATGTGCTAGGCGAAATAAGTTTTAGTTAGACAAATACAATTTTTAGCTAGACAAAGACAGTTTTCTGTTAGGTTAAGTTTTAGTTCGGCAAAATGTTTAGCTCGGCAAGATGCTGGACAACACTGGTTCGTCCTCAACCTTTGGCCAACCTTCATTTTTTATTTGAAAGGGCTTCGGGGTTGATTTCTAGGCATTCAAAAGAATAAGTAAGAATAAGAAACTTACATATGGTAAGACTTTGAGCTTGATTTGAGTAATTTGAAAAAAAAAGTGAGTCTCTCTCTCTAGAATTTCTCACTTCTTTCTCTAACTTTCTCACTTCTATCACGTTCAGAAGTTTTTTTCAAGGGGCCAAATGAAGAGATTCAAGGTGGTATATATAGGCAATTGGAGTCATCATGGTGAGATGACATGAGAGTAGGCTTGGAGTGCAAGTATGAGTTAAGTGTAGAGTGAACTTCATCCTAGGAGTTTGAGATTGAAACTATGGCATACAATCTAATTTTGAGTGGTGGAGGGAGATCAAATTCGAATTTGGTAGAGTTCCAAAGAATCTCTTGGGAGATCAAATTCGAATTTGGTAGAGTTCCAAAGAATCTCTTGGGAGACAAGTCTTGTACATGTGAGAATACATCACATGTATATAAGAATGCCCAATGGGGTGATAATGGGTGTTCAAGTTCTGCAAAAAACATGAAGGAAGAGATGGAGGTGATGATGCAGACAAAAGATTTGATGGAATTTCTAGGGATTTCATGGGTTTGTATGGATTTTGCATGTGTGTACATATACCTTGTGAATCTATGTCCAATGAGGTGAGTTTGGATGTCAAAATTTGCAGCATCAGGAAACAAAAATGGTGATGGTGATGATGATGATGACAATGAAAGATTTGATGGAATTTAGAACTTTGGGGTAGTGAGTAGCATGATGACTTATCTAAATACATGTATTTATACTCATAGTATACACATGTGTCGTATTATGGTATCGTACATATATATATAAATACACAGTATGAATGAAATACATATACATAATTACATAATGTAATCTACAAAATATATATATATATATATATATATATATATATATATATTTATGTTTTTTTAACTTTTAATTAAATTTTTTTTCGTGTCCTTACAGCCCCACCTTAGTATTTTAGTTATTTACCCCTTTTAATGGGTTCCACAATAACTTTTCATCCAAAATAAGTCTTGACCGTTAACGATTAGACTTAAGTGACACAAAATCAAAAGTACAGGGACAAAATTGAGTAAACTGAATACAAAGGGACCAAAATGAGACATTTGCAAGTACATGAACCATTAAGGTAAATTATCCCTTTTTTTTGATATATAAGTTTTATCACTTGTGGATGGAAAAATTGCATGTATCAATTTCTACTAGACAATGTTCAGCAAGTGAATCAAACCACATTGATGCACAATACAGTTATATATCGAGTATGGGATCCATACCACCCATCATACTATATCTAAGACCCTCATGGATGAGTCACTGTATATGAATGTGTACAAACATTGAACCCAAGAATTTGCAACCGTTACAATGCAATAAAAGTTCCCGAGTGATATTAAAATGGTGATTACCACTATTTCATGCTATCGTGTAACATCCACCTCGTTTTATTTTTCAAACAAACACAATAGTTCGTTCAAAACTCTTGATGAAAAATTATAACTTTTTTTAACGAGTATCATTTCTCAATAGACACATATATATAAACCAAGCATTGTGTCGCTTTAAATAGATTATAGGTTCAAACAACGGGTATGAAAAAGCTATAACTTTGAAAGTAAACGCTTCTAATATGTATCTCATAAAATAAAATTATGATAAGTCGTAAATCCTAACAGATTATAACCCAAACAAAAGGTGTACGTAGACCGTTAATAACTACCAAGGCTCTCATATGAGATTTTATCCAATTGTTTGGTGAAGTTCCAACAGTAGCAAACTTTTTAACAAACTAATATGTTTGTTTAAAAATATACAGTCTCCGTAAGATGCAAATGATGAACGTGAATGCCAAGCAGTGTGGCCAAAGGAAAGCAAATTCGATTTATAAATTGTCCAAAAATATTGAACAGTTTATTTTTGTTTTCCTTTTACATAATAGTATTACAAACTTAACAGAGGATAACAACACCCATAAAGTAAACGTGGCTTTGTCTATGCCGAACAGTGGCTTCATGGAAGGCCAAACAGTGGCCTCATGGAATAGAATCCACAGGATATTAGAGAAATTGTAATTGCAGTGTCTTTCTAACCAGATTTGTTTTTTGAAACGTGCTTCAAACAGTTCCTCGAAATAGTGCTTTTGATTGCTTGAAAGAATATGTCAAGGCAGCAGCTTTTTTCCCGAACAATAATTATGTATTCGGTTGAATATTTCTTAAACGATTTTTGAGAAAAAAATTCTGAGATGTTGTTTAATGTAAATGTTTTAGAAAAAATTTGAGACTTAAATGTTTTCGATATTTTCGAGGTGTCCTCTCTTTCTCTTTCTTCTTTCATAGAGAAATGAATGTTATTTGGGAAAAAAGTAAAAATATTTAAGAAAAAAATTCCCAAATAAGTTCAAAAAAAATTTCTGAATTTTTTTGAAAAATAGCCAAACAAACACACCCATTTAAAATGTTCTTTTTTTGTTTTTCAATAGGAGGAATTGTTATTCATCTTCCTCTAGAATATGTTATCTGAAGAATTTGCACATGCCAAAACAGAATGCATTTGCATAAACACAAAAAGTAATCATATAAAATTTGTTTTAAGATTGTTATAAAAATTATGTGTACTTTTTGTATTATCGTGACATAAACAATGAAATCAAAGATAACAAAATCATAGAATGATTGAACCTGAAAATTGCATAGAAACGATCATGTCTAGTGTTAGACATTATGTTCTTAAGACAAATTTCTTCATCGTTACGTTGCTTACGATTTGAATAGGCGCTTGTCTTCTAGGATAAAATGATCGAATCCTACTAAAGAAGCACTACAATCAATGGGTTTAACGAACCAAATTATGTTTATGTACTCTCTCGTATGAAGACTCAAAACTAAAAAATAATAAATGAAAAATCAATTCAAAAACACTCTAACATGTGTCTCTCCAAAAGTCCATGTTACAAATAGAGGGAACACCCTTATAGAGAATAATTCATGACTATTCCCAATAGTCACGAAAGAAAGTGACATAATTATTCATTCGAATAGATGTCATCGACTAGACACAACTCTATACTAATTAATAATCTATTAAAATTATATAAAATCTAAAAAAAATAAATTCTATTTGAATTTTTTCAACCAATATTAAATGAAAATTAATAAGAGTCAATTTTTTATTAACTCATTAATGGTTTTGAACAAATGAAATATATGTTCTAAAATTATTTTTCCAACAATCCCCCATATGAATAAAAATTGGTTGGATAAATGATACAAAAAATAATACAAACAACAGAGAGAGTACAAATGAAAATCTCTTACATAAGATAAGTAACTTTTGGCTTTGAACATTCTCTTGTGAAAGACTATCGGATTTACTCGCTAATCAATGGACGTAATGCCTTAAACTATTAAGATTTTTGTGTAAACTAAGACAATAGAATTCATACAGGATCTTTTCGAACATATTTGATTTTTACGGTTGTACCCATTTTGGCCCTGGACAATTTTTGGTTTCATGAGTGCTCTAGGAAACTAAGTCTTATCATTCTCATAGAAGCGGTCTTTTCACACTCATATAGGTGACTTTTCATTGAGAGTATCCTACCATACCTCACTTGGATTTTCAAGATATAAGAATCATTAAAAGTATAACTTACCCTACATAAAAAGAAGAAAACACATCCTACGAAAACAAGATAAATAATGAATATGCATCATTTCACGAACTAAAAGAAAAGAATCCAATCAAAAGTGCAGTATAAACATTTGGTCTTGTTACTGAGTGGCCTAAGGGCACTATTGCAGAGAGACTGAATTTGAACAAGTTTTGTTGGACATTCTTTGAACACATACTTTCACAAGAAAGTATAAACCTTTTTAAGTATTCTGACAAGTTTCCTTAGGGCCCTCATTAGCAAAATCTTTGAGTCAAGCAACACAGTGCCGCAGAAGCAAAAAGATGAACAAAAGCACCAAACGAACAATCCTTGACAAACAAACACAATCCTCAACAACACCAATAGCAGCAAAGCAACACCAGTAGCAGCAAATGGAACCAACCATAAAGAGCAAATGGAAGATTGACTTTTTTAAGGTATCTCTTTATATCATAACATGTGAATTTACACTTTATGATTGTAGAGATTTACATGATATGAATGTGGAGATTTAAGCTTCTATTGAGTAATTTACTAAACAGGATACACAGCCTCAAAGTATATTTAGTTTAAAATTATTGTGAATCTTTGAATTGTTTGAGAGTATTCTAAATATTTAAATAAAGAGCTTCATTCTACAAGCATGAAAAGCCAAATTCAAGAAACAGAAGAACTTGACAGGAAAAACATAATCTAATGGTGATTTTTACTAGTTTCATTTTGTTCTTCTAAGATAATTTGTTTGGAGATATCAAAGGAAAGAAATTTTAATGCAAGTTTCAAAAATTCATTAGCTATGCAATTAGAGCATCTCCTTTGCAAACGTTGAAATCCTGAGAAGGGTAAAATATCCAGTAACATGGAACAGTTTGAGGATTAGAATGTTGATTGAATTTCTAATCTCGTTCGAGAGAGACATGTGCAGAATCTCGTTTGAGAGAGAGAGAAATGCACAGAACAAGTTCGATACAAAGAAATGCACAAAACGAGAGAGAGAGAGAGAGAGAGAGAGAGAGAGAGAGATTACCTTGATCGATCGAGATGGGAGGGAGAGAATCCAGTGGGTTTCTTGGAGGCTGCCGCGCGTAGAATACCCAGGAGACAGACCAGTACTGCGTTTCTAGCTTGGAGGCTATCGCGCGGGGAAAAACTTCATGCCAAAATAAAATAATTTGGGGCAAAATTAATTGAGCCATAGAGATGGGATTTACCAACGGCCCAATGGAAACCGTTGCTACGTAACAAGTTATATTACTAGACGTAATTTTGACCAACAATTTTTTAGACCGTTATTGATAAAATCGTTGAGAGATCTCAATTTTCTTATAGTGCTTTTATGTGAATTTATGAGAAGACAGAGAGTGATGTGTGAGATGATAAATTGATTAAAAGTTAAAATTTGTGTATTTAATGACTCGATAGATGGTATAGAATAATATATTGATCAAGATTGTTAATTCATTACATAAATAGTACACAATGACTTTTTTCCTAAATTACGTTTAGATCGAGAACTTAGAGTCTGATTGGATAAGGTCTTAAGGTGCGTATTAAGCAACCAATGGCTTAGCTAAGGCTGGTCCTAAATCTAACCCATCGATTGACAATTTTTTTTTTTTTTTGTGTTGGGCTAACTAGCCCACGGACTATTTAACACAACTTGCACTATCTTAGTTAGTCTTACCCCCTTCTCCTATAAGACTAACTAACACATCCTACATTGCCTTAGTAAATAGCCAAAAGGCCCACCCCATCCCTTATATATACACTCACAATGTAAGTATAAGTGTGTGTGTGTATATATATCTAATTTTCGGAATAATACTTTAAATTCACGACGAATAGCAAAAATATTTTTTAACAGTTTAATACGTCTTCTTCTTGTTTGACACATTCAAAATAACCCTCTATTCAATCATTGGACTATTTAACACACCCATTTTAATACATTATCCTATCACTAAGTTGTTTAACACACTTTTGTTAAACATCGCATCAATGTTGGTCATATCGTCCGATTTAACACACAAAAAAAAAAAAACTAAAAGGTCGAGCCCTTAGATTCTTGCTAAAGTTCATCCGTAATAGTAGTTCAAATTATACAGTGTGAGACTCCGATGAGGTCAAACACAACACCCCATTTGTATTTGCCGACCGAAAGGGAAATTATAACGATACTTGAAACTACAAAGAATGGATGCAACTAACAAAAATATTAGAATATTACGGTGTTAGATAAAAGTATTTAGAATGATAGGTAATTACTTTCAAGCCACAATAATTTTCGTAATTATGACATTCTCTTAGGACTTGGGAGTAATTTGTTCCTCCCTTTGCTAAGAAAAGCGTTTTTAATTAACATTATTTTTTTACCGCATGGGAAGTGGTTGAAAGAAGACGCCTCCTCTGGAAAGTTAAGTACATTTTTGTTTCTCTTTCCATCGCATCGCTTTCCGCAGTATTTATTATTTCTCATTAGAGTCAAAATCAGGACGAAACTAGCTTAGAAAAGTTAAAAGGGTAAAATATGTAAATGGTCGTTAAACTGTGTTGTTTGTATCAATTTGGTCCTAAACTATTAATTTGGTCAATATGGTTCTTAATGTTTATAGTGTGTGTCATTTTAGTCTTTTCTAATTACGAGGCTTTCTTCTAAGTTTATATAACTATAAATTCCTCCTCTAAAGTTTTACATGATTATACTTACTTTCCCTAAGTAATCTCTTTGAATTATTTATTTTGGCTAAAGTGAATTCCTCCTAATATTTTTTTAAAATTTTAAACTATCAAATATTATTTTGTATTTATGCTCTACTAAAAATATTTAATTCTTTTTGTGCCTCTAATTATATAGTATATTGGTCTATTTAGCTTAATGTTATTATTGGATTATTAGATTATGTTATCTCTTGAAAAACATAATTTAGTCAAGTCTGTTTGAACTAAATTATTTTAAGTGTATTTTGACCGCATTTAATAAAACATTTGATTTGACTTGTAGTAAAAAAGAATAGAGATACCCATTTTATTGGGGATACTTTTATTTTTTCATCTTATTGGGGTTCTTGTCTTTCAGCTTGTTAATTTAGCCCAAACCATAAGGATTATTAGTAGTAAAATAAGAACTTGATGCATTAAAAAACATAGGCTAAATAGGCTATAATCTAGACTTCGCTTGTATTAACTTATTATCCTTTTCATTTTTACATTGATTAACATAATATCCTATCCCCTAACACTCATGAGTTTTTTTTCCTTCCAGAGCAATAATTACTTTTTTAGAAGAAAAAAATATTCTTTTCATATTAAAAGGTTTAAAATATTTTTAATTATATTTTTCATATATTTTCCCTTGTTATATATTATAACTTCTTTTTTTACGACAATTTCATGTATATATAAGTTTTTATGATTTTTAACTTTACGTCAAAAACCTATTTGCAAATCCATATAAGTAGAGGCCCAAACAAAATATAATGTATATATAATGACATTTAATAAAAAAAATAGGTAATAGGCTAATTGTCACAGAATATGTTCATACGCAATATCTTTCGATAGTTTTATAGTCTATACACCGAAACATTATATTGAGTTATTTTTACTAGTAGTAATAATCAAGTTGATTTAAAAAAATTCAAAACAAAAATAGTACATCAGAATATTGACTTCGTCCGCACCAAGCATGGTGATCAGGTAGTAATTTCTTCAATTGGTCGTAAAATACATCTTATTACAGTATTCATAGAGCTGTGCTATTATTTAAATTATTCGATTTAATTTTCTCAATATATCCAGTATTGATATAAATAATTTACAAAATGGTCAGGTCAAGAATCAGACTTCAATATCAAAAGGGTTCCAACTATTGAAAGCTAAACTGTAGGGTACCTTTATAATATTTATTATTTTTTTTGTAAATTATTAAAACTTTTGTCCTAATAGTAATATCATAGGATTACACAGAGGATCTTTCGACTGCATTCAAATATTTTGAGAACTAAATTGACTCAATTAAAACTTTGAGGACTAAATGGACACTAGGATAATAGTTCAGGGATTAATTATGATTCTTACCTAAAATAAAATCTCACAGACCAAACTAGGGTTTCGTTTACTTTTAGGCGTCGTATGGAAAATTGCTAGCGCCCGGTTACGAATGGACGCTGCAGCGCTGGACAAGCTGATCGAACGGTTAATCGAAATCCGATCGGCGAAGCCAGGGAAGCTCGTCCAGCTTACAGAGTCAGAGATCAAGCACCTATGTGTTGCTTCTCGCGAAATCTTCATGCAACAGCCCAATCTCCTCGAACTTCAAGCCCCCATCAAAATTTGCGGTACAACTCTAAGCCAAAGATATCATGCATTTCTATACGATTAGTGTAGAGTTGAGCACAAAGATGGTTTTTTTTCCTCTCTTTGTTTTGGGTTTCTTATTTACGAGATTTTGAGGAGTTGTTTGTATTGTGAGCAAAAAGTGTCTAATTAGTGATGAGTCAACTCGTAGCTTTCTGCGATTTGGGAAGTCACACGGAGTTGATTTTTTTGTGGGTTTTGCGTCGTAATCGGGTTATATAGCTGCATTTGAGTTCAGAAGAGAAGCACAGTAGTAGTTGTAACTTTACAGGCAGGGGTGAACCTGGATCCAAGTTCAATGGGATCAAATCTGAAGGAAAGCCATAGCTGATATGTTTTCTTCATGTAATAAGCAGTCTTGTGTTTCAAAAATAATTGGAAAAAACCCCAAAATCTTAACATTTATTGATGAAGACGCTGACAAAGAATTGGTTTAGGGAAGAGTGAAGACTGAAGCTACCTAGTATACTACTCTGGTAATTCCTATCTTACTTAGATTTTGTTGTTTCGAGAAAACCTATGGTGGTTGTGAGAGGATGTTCTAGCCTGTAGTTTATAATCCGAGAATGAGTACTATAAGGAAAAGAGGCGTGGGATGATAAGCATATGACAATTATTAGATTTTTTTCGTAGGGTGCATAAGCCAATTCAATAATTCCTGCATGGCCAAAGTTGTGGAAATATTCAAATGTGAAACGGTAGTGAAGATGTCTGGACATTCAGCGGGGTCAATTGACCCCACTTGCCCTTTCTCACCTATATCTGTGGTTATTTTTTTTGTCGATTGGATACGTAATGTGACACTGAGTGCAATGTATTGTAGGGCGGTGAAATAATTGACATACACTAGTAGCATGTAGGCATGGTAGTGCCTTGCGATTATTCCTCAGTGCCACGTGATCACTATGTTTACCTGAGCTTGTGATTGTTCTCCTTTTGTTTCAGGTGACATCCATGGGCAATACAGTGATTTATTAAGGCTCTTTGAATATGGCTGTTTTCCTCCTCATGCCAATTACCTCTTTTTAGGGGACTACGTAGATCGTGGCAAGCAAAGTTTGGAAACAATTTGCCTCTTGCTTGCTTACAAAATTCGATATCCGGAGAACTTCTTTCTTCTGAGGGGGAACCACGAATGTGCTTCTATTAATCGCATCTATGGATTTTTTGATGAATGCAAGCGCCGTTTCAATGTGAAAATATGGAAGTCCTTTACTGAATGTTTTAATTGTCTTCCTGTGGCGGCTTTAATTGATGACAGAATATTGTGCATGCATGGTGGTCTTTCCCCTGATCTTACAAACTTGGATCAGATTAGAAATTTACCCCGTCCAACTGCTGTTCCTGACACTGGTTTACTATGTGATTTGCTGTGGTCGGACCCTAGCAGAGATGTCAAAGGGTGGGGAATGAATGATAGAGGAGTTTCATTCACATTTGGTCCCGACCGAGTGTCAGAGTTCTTAACCAAGCATGATTTGGATCTTGTTTGTCGTGCCCATCAGGTTGACTCTTTCGTTGTTTGTTGTTTAACTGACTTCTTTGAGGTGCTGACCTTTTTTTTTATATTCAGGTTGTGGAAGATGGTTATGAATTCTTTGCCGAGAGGCAGCTTGTGACCATATTCTCAGCCCCTAACTATTGCGGCGAGTTCGACAATGCCGGGGCAATGATGATTGTTGATGAAAATTTGACGTGCTCATTCCAAATTCTTAAGCCAGCAGAGAAGAAAACTAAGTTGATGATGTCCACGAAAATGTAATTCTGCAATTAGTACTCCCTGTTGCACCAAGGTCAGTTCACTACACTTCAGTTCCATATTCTATGTATTCCTGTCAGTGAGGATTTCAACGTTTATGCTCGATTATGGCATTTCTTTCGTTTGCTTTCTAAGAGAGATGAAGAGAAGGTAAATATAATTGAAAAGGGTTCATGATACACGGACTTCCAGTTTTGCTGTGAGTACAGCAGGTTGGATTTGAAATAAATCCTTGTTTAGTAGATATTTTCATTCCTTTCTTCCTTGAGAGGGACGTCGTTGCTTTCTTTTTTCTCCTTGTAGTGTGGTGATGAGGAGAATGGCTATAGTCTTCTTCTACAGTGTACGGTGGCAAAGGAGTTGTAGTATTTGAGTATGTGGATGTTTGGGATGCCTTGGGTTTTCCCTAAATAGTGGACTTCTTGTGGTCGTTGTAGGGTGAATGTTTTGATGTTGGATATTATAACTGTGTTATACTTTTGTTTCTCTCTCCAACAAGCTGAGCTCGAGCTCACTCCGTGCTCACTCTCTTAACTGGTATATACTCTCAGCTGAGTTTTGTTTATAACATGACCCTATATAGATATGTGGATTTAGGCATTAATGTCGCTGCCTTTTCTGCTGGCGTAGCCAGCTGTTTTGGTAATCAACTTGTTCACTTTTTACCCTTATGGTTTGAATCGGATTGTTGCCAACGAAATAAAATTGAGTTTGGTTTCTTGAATCAATCAATTGAAACTCAATTATCTGCCACTTTTGCTACGGTGCTTATTCTATTACATTGGCATACCCTTTTTTGGTCTATAACCCTGTTGTTGCAGGGAGAAGTAGCTGTTTTGAAGTGCTTCAGAAGGTCCTTCCTATGCAGCGGGACAAGTGGATAGCTTCATGCTAATTGCAGACTATGGACTCAACTTATCTGGGGAGGAGATTCAAAGGTGGATGGGGACGAACTCAATCTGGCGTGACATGTACCTGGAGTATTAATGAACTGTACTCCCTTCTCCTTACTCCATGTTTTTTATTGTTTCTGGGTTATCCCCACGGATCTTTTTACCTCTCTTTTCTAGTGTAACAATAGCAGCAGATTGTGTAAATATCTCGTGTTGCAACAGACAGCTTCAGTTTTGGTTGTAGGCACCAAAAAATGGCTCAATTTGACTTTTAGCCGGCACTTTGTTGTGCCTCCAATGGGTCATTGGAATTTGCGATCAGAATTGATGAATTTGCCCTTTTTTGCACGTTCTAGAAGCAGCAGCTCTGGCTCTTCAGCCAGTGACTCTTTTTTATTTAGGTGCAAAACTCATTTCTGTAATAACCTGATTATTTTTTTTTATTTTCAAAACCCATTGTTTACCTTTCGGCTGTTCAACATCCCAATTGAATTGATAACCTTCAGCAACTTGATGCCTAAGTTTTGAATTCACCCATTATTCCTCCTAGATACAACGTAGACCTTTCGGATTGATCATAACTCCTTGGTTTCCTAACCCAACTTAATTTAACCTTATTCTAGTATTTCTATATAAAGCCTACCTAATTCAATTCCATTAATCTCACGCACAGAGAGAGTTGGCAAGTTATGAACCTATCTCATTCCCTATCCATTGAATTTCCTAGATTTCTACTGCCATTGCTTGGATACTTCCATAACATTTTGTACTTCTCAAGCGTTCATTAATTAATTCTTATCATTTCATGCCTATATAAGACAGTCTAGACTTCAGCCATTTCACACTCAAAACAAGTAAGAGAGCTTTGTGAGGTTTAGAGAGAGGTTGTTGAGAAAGGAGTCAAGAAGGAGGAGACCTGTCTAGAGTTGGATGAAAAATATACCCGAAACACTAATCTGAGAAGTATGCAATTTGACAGATATAATAATCACATTTAAGAACAGTGTTTAAAGCAGTAGAAATAAACACAGAGTCTAAAGCAGTGAAAATAAACACATAGGTTCGTTATAAATTTTGTATTTAAATTTTTAAGATTCATCTCCTTAGAAGTTTAATTCTACTATTTTAAACACTAGCATAGGCAATCGGTTGATATTGATCGGTTCTTGTTTACCATGGGCCCATAGTCTGAGGTGATATGACCGATCGAGTACCAACTCAACAAGGCAGAGACCTTCTACCGTCTACTCAGGTCAATACCTACTTCACCATATCTAGATCATTCGCAACATGGCTTCATCAGGTCCAGTCACAACGAACCTTAACCGCTTCTCCTTATCAGTTCAAGGACGCGCAAGATACTGATCGCCACTCTCTTGGTCTGGAGCTGCCATCGCAGACGACCCAAAGTCACCTATAACCGTCTCCAACTTCTCCTTGTTGGGGCCCTTAAAATTAAATCAACTTGACATAATTACGCCATAATCACACGAGTCAAAACTAAATCAAACTGTCACTACGGCTAAACCTTTTTACTTTTTCCTTTAACGTTCTTTGGTATCTCTACACATTATTCAAATACAATACATATTCTGACATCCTCCGCTGTCATATCACAAGCGGCATTCGGTCCAGTGTCCCTAACGTATGACTCTAGATTTTTTCACATTCAAATACACTAAGTTCCGAAAATAAAATCGGCAACATAACGGCTATAAAATGAACTAACTAAAATTTCATCATGACCTCATCATGTCATAAATTCCATCAATATAACTTTTAGAATCTCAACAATTTTACTAAAATTATTTAAACCATAAAATAACTAGAAAAAATATAGTTGGATTGACATTCTTGCTCACATGAGATCCCATGGGAATTTGTGGACATCATAACACATTAAAAAGTGTATGCATATGCAAGTGTTGTGTAATTTGAACAATATTTAATCGTTTGGGTCGTGACCCGATAAAAATATATGCGATTCCTCTAAAAAATACACAAAATATCTACAAATTGCAAAAAACTAGGGTTGCAAGGTATGTGTTTCTATCTCGATTTGTGGTTTTAGCAAAGAAATTGGCAGCGTAGTGGTGGGATTTGAACTCGACAGATCTCCTCCTTCTCGATTCCTTTCTCGACGACCTCTCTCTAAACCTCACAAAGCTCTCCGACTTGATGAAGCCACGTTGCGAAGGATCTAGATAGGGTGAAATAGATATTGACCTGAATAGACGGTAGAAGGTCTCTGCTTTGTCGGGTCGGTATTCGGTCGGGTATATCACCTCAGACTATAGGCCCATGATAAGTAAGGACTGGTCAATATCAACCGATTGTCTATGCTAGTGTTTAAAATGGTAAGATTGAATTTCTGAGGAGGTGAATTCTAGAAACTTAAATACAAGATTCATAACGAACCTACGTGTTTATTTTTGCTGCTTTAGACTCTGTGTTTATTTCTGCTGCTTAAAACTCTGTTTTTCAATGTGATTATTATATTTGTCAAATTGCATGCTTCCTGAGTTAGTGTTTTGGGTATATTTTTCGCTGAGTATTCTGTACTCATGGAGCAATTTCTCTGTCCCTGGCATTCATGCAGATGAAGAAGTGCAGGAAGAAAGACCACCTGAGCTGGAAGAGCCGAATTTCGATGCTGAAAGCTATGACAACACATAGATACCGTACCCCTATAAGCTCTATTCTTAACTTAAATTCACAATGTAAATCCGGAAGGGTATTTTAGTACTTTTGTCCAACAATGTTTTAATTCGTATTCCACATTTATGAATCTATGCTTTAATCATGTTTAAATGGTATTAAAATATTTTAATTAATATTTCGAGAAATCGGAGCGTTACAATTTGGTATTAGAGTTTTAGGTTTGACCACCCTGCAACCTTGGGTAGAATGGGTAGATCACATATTTCGAGTGTATTTCTTACCATTAGTTAGACTTTTCAATTTTAGTTATATACGCTATTATTATAAGTCTAACATATAATTACGCTTTTGTTATTAGATGTCAGATGCTAAATCGGGGAATCATATTGATCTCAACATTAATGGCATAATGGATGATTGGTTGCTTGATCTTGAGGGTGATTGTTAGATCACTTGAATAATTTTATAAAAGTTTGAATAAAAAATAATAACACACAAATACTGATAGGGCAATTTACAGTGCAAAATTTGGCTTAAAAATGACAATTTTTTTTTACTTGAGAAATGGCCAGAATGGCCAATCATTGGAGGTTATTTTTTAAGACTTTTAGTTAAATAATAGTTTTGGCTTGAGAAATAATATATCATTGAAATTTTTTATAATAAACAATTCAAATTAGGATAATAATATATAAAAATGACTTATTTAAATGCATTACAACGTTATTTAGGTTAAGTTTGATTTGATTTGATTATTTAATTATTGTTTTATTTTTATTTGAAATTTTTTGTATTTTTTTGTTTTTCGTCAATTTTTTGTAAATTATTGGTTTGTCTCAATGAGAGTTTTCAGAAAAATTATAAATAATGGACCAAATTTGAAAAAAGTTCAGAAAAGACAAAAAAAATAAAAAAATAGGATTTTTTTGTGGTTATTCGTTGTCGTTAGTGATTTTTTTTTAACTTTTAGATATAATTTTATACTTTTTAGATTCGTCTCATCGAGACGAACTAATAATCCACAAAAAATTAAAGCAAAAATAACAAATGCGAAAGAAATTTAAATAAAGACAAAACTCAATTATGTTCATTATTTGTGATTGCTTTTGTTGATCGAGTTAGGCCAAATTGAACATCGAGGTTCCGAAAGTTTCAATTAATTCACATTGTTTGTGATTGCTTTTGTAAGATTTGAGTCATGGAAGGAAACCTTTTAAACTAGTTAGTTGGCCTGATTAGTTGGGCGTTTCATTAAGTTTATTTGAGTCTTCCCATATTTAAAAAAAAAAATTATTGAACTTAGAAGGTGGCCGAGTTAATTGGTTGTTTAGTTACAAAAATGATACACACACATCACTTTTACACATCATTTTTGCACATCACTCAAAACTACGTCGTTTTGTGTTGAGAAAAAATCATATTTGTTTTTGACTCATATCGCTCAAAATATATTTGGGTCTTCTTCAACACAAAACGACGTAGTTTTGAATGATGTATAAAAATAATGTACAAAAGTGATGTGTATGTAGCATTATTGGTTTAGCTATGTTCATTCAGGCGAGAAGTCAAAATAGTACGTTTGCAAGGCATTTGGGGACATGATTGATCTTTTTGTGTGGTGAGGGGACTTTTTAAGCAATAAAGATCTGGCTCCGTCTGTCATTAAATTTGCCTTTGAAAACATATATTTTTTTAAGAAAAAATATGTATAAAATATACAGTAATATTTGTAAAATGTGTATTAATATTTGTAAAATATGTATTTTTATTCATATATATTTGATATTATATGCATATTATCCACCGCCTAATAGGTGATGTTTACCAAAATTCTTTTATAACTTAGTTCTTACCAATAGATTGAATATTGTGTTTTTAAAAAAAATTAACTCGCAAATGAGCATTCCTAATATATAAGAACGTTTTCTCAAGGGTATAAAAAAAATTGAAAAAATCGCTAAACCGGTCCGATCGGATCGAACTGATTTTTTGGATTGGTTTTGTGGTTTAGTAGATTGGTCATGGTTCTAAAAAACTGAGAACCGAATATTATAGTTTGGTCCATGATTTTATAATTACAAATCGTGGTTCGAACCGAACCGGACCAGACCGATTATATTATATATTCACAACTTTTATAACTCTTCTACTCTTTTAAAAAGGTCAACCCTTGTACTTCTCAAAATCAAAAACCCATTCACTTTCAATGTATTTGTATTTTTCATAAATTTATTAGAGTAAAACTATGATTTCAAAATCTTCCATTGTTAGCTCATGTTTGGTAACTATTTCTGTTTTCTATTTTCTGTTTTTATTTTATGAATTTTCTGTTTTTTG
>JABCMJ010012400.1:0-15643 GCA_014822125.1 Arbutus unedo | reverse complement strand
AAAGTACTTTTGTTTACTTTAAGAAGAGTGATGCCGAAGGACCAACTATCAAGACTAAGATAATATCTTATGCAAGAATATGTGCTTGATGACTCTCCAAAGGACCCTAATACATCTAACAAGGTAGTTTACAATTTTAACTTTCCTACTACTATTTTTAAAGCCATTTGGTACTCTAGTTTTATCCTCTTACATTTCACATTTTTTGGTCATAATCTATGTGAATCTAAGAGTCGTGTTTCATGTGTGTCAGAATATATCAGGAAAACTAGATAAGGGCAATTTTGTAATGCATGGACGGAAAACAAAATACTTTTGTTAAAGTAGAGCGGAAAATCACTTCCTGTCGTATATAATTTCTACTTGTTTTACGTGTATATATTTATGTAAAATTTGTAGTAATGATTGTGAATTTACTATAGAAACTTGATTAGATTTCTTTGTTTGCAGTTGAATAATATGGTGTTGTGTGCTATTTATCTCCATCAATTGTTAAAGAAGGAAAATGAAACTCAAGTAAGAAAAGAGAGGGAACAGAACTTAGTCCACAAAGAGTAGAAGTGCAAGTGAACGATTCTGCATTAGATGGAGGACAAATGGTCATAATCTCTCAATTGTTCTTGGCTATATCCGTTTGGACACAATGTTGATTGTTCTTTTCCATCTATTGTAGAATCATTCACCTGCACTTCTACTTTTTGTGGACTACTGCCCACGTTGTCACACGAGTTCTGTTCCCTCTCTTTTCTTGCTTGAGTTTCATTTTCATTCTTTAACGATTGATGGAGATAAGTATCACACAACACCATATTATTTAACTACAAACAAATAAATCCAATCAAGTTTCTATAGTAAATTCACAATCATTGCTACAAATTCCACATAAATCTATGTATGTAAAACATAGGTAGAAACGATATATGACAGGAAGTGATTTTCCGCTATACTGTTAACAAAACTACTTTGTTTTTCGTCTACGCATTACAAAATTGCCCTCACCTAGTATTCATGATATATTCCAACACACATGAAACACGACTTCGTAGATTCACATAGATTATGACAAAAAAATGTGAAATGCAATAGGATAAAACTAGAGTATGAAAATAGCTTTAAAATAGCAGTAGGAGAGTTAAAATTGTAAACTACCTTGTCAGATGTATTAGGGTCCTTCTAAGAGTGATCAAGCACATATTCTCGTATAAGATATTTAGTCTTGATAGCTAGTCCATCGACATCACCATTCTTAAAGAAAACAAGAGTACTTTTCTTCCCCAAAAGCAACTCGTTATTATCTTTTATTGTGGTTATTTTACTGGTCATCTTCCAAAAATTTGTGTCCTTTTATACACCTACTTTGCCTCTTTCCATTTGCATGCTTTCGCTCTCTTGACGTAAAATAGAATGATTTTTCTCCTTTCGGGAACCTTGCATCCATAAAATAGTATACATATCTCATGAAAAATGAATAATTGCACAATAACATCAACAACAAAGAATTAACTACCACAGACAATTTGCATGTAAAGTCAATGGAAGCATTTTCTAAACTGTTAATCGATGGACACAAGTAAATTAGACGACCTCATATGTTATTAATGAAATTTCACCCTTCTCAAAACTCGAACATATTTTTATAGTCTAATTTTTTTCCTCTAAATCTTGCAGTTCTTGTCGAAAAGACATTGGGCTATGTCTCTTGACTATATCCATTTGGAAGGAGTGTTGATTGTTCATTGGCCACCAAGGATCCCTCCAACTTCTGACTTTCTTCAATACTTAAGCAATTGAGAGATTGTGATATGTACTGCTCTTGGCTATATATATCCCAGTTTCTCAATTGCTCAAGTATTGAAGATAGTCAGAGGTTGGAGGGATCCGACTTCATGCGACAACAAACTAGGGGGTTTGAGAAAGTCATTTTTGAAAATTTCGAGGCATTGCTGAACGGCAATATGGCTAGGAACCTATATGGCCAAGCACTCAGTCATTTCCTGAACCACCGAGCGTACAAATTCCATCAACGCTTGACAAGTTTATTGCTATTGTTGATCACTACTTTGATCTTGGCTATGAGAATGGACATGTATTGGTGAGCCAGGGCTAGATCTTCAGCGAGATGAGTTTCAACGCGGTGAGCTGAACGAGCTCAATTGCGTGATTGCCAATTTCAACCCACGTTCTGCAAGTATTGTAGAAAGTCAGATATTAAAGGGACCCTTGGTGGCCAATGACTTCATGGCTCAACAAACCGTGGGAGCTAAAAATTGCATTTCTGAAAATTCCAAGGCATTGGGTGAGAAGCCAATATGGCCAGGCACACCATCTTTTGTTGAACCACAAATCATATGAGGACCATCAACGGTTGACGAATTTATTGTTATCGGTGATCATTGCTTGGATTTTGGCCATGGACATGTGATTGGTGAATCAAGGCTGGATCTTCAGCTATATCATGAGTTTCAATTTGATGAACTGAATCGAAAGGTGGAAGAATAACCTGTTGGTTGGTTGTGGACAGCTCTTGCATATTCTTCATTAGAGTAACCTTTTCATTTTCAGATCTTCATTCATTCTCCTCAATTCCTCTTCTATTATCTGTAACTCTTTCTTCTACAAACAAATATCTATCGCACCATTTTCCTCTAGGTTGGAGGTAATCTAAAAGTCGGCTGGATTACTCGACTATCAAAAAGATAAACCCTATTGATACTTTTGGGATAATTACGTAAGAGTTTTGCTATGTACAAACCATTTCGAACACACGTCTCAAACGCACTATCTATTTGTGCGAGATTTCGCCACTTTTTTGTTCATTTTATAAGTCCTATATATTATTCATGTAAAAGGTCAGATTAATCATAGATCAATAAGTGCATGATTCCCATTAGTTGATGAACGAAAAAATTACAAAGGTCTATTTTCACTTGACAAATGCAATTCATTTAGATTGTTACCAATGTTTGATTTAACTATTTTTTCGTATGAATAGTTTATATATCGACACTTACATAATAAAAAGTTCAAACCGTCAAAATAAATTATAAAAATCATACATTAGGTAGTGTGTTTGAAAAGTGTGCAAGTAGAATTATTCTCTACGAAATTTCTTTCCTATCAAGTAGTCGGTGTCATTTTAGTGTTTGTTTTTCCCTAAGATCTCATGTTTGGAATTTCATGAGTGCTATCAATTCCTATGGGGTAAGTTTATACATAGTTTTGCTCTGGTTATAATTGAGTCTTACGCTAGTGGATGGTGAGAGTGGTTATCCAGAGATTAGTTGAGGTGCAAGTAAGCTAATCCAGACACATTGAGTTATAAAAAAAAAATATAGGGGTGTGTTTGATTAGTTATTTAATTGGGGTGGTTAAGTGATACAATGTCATAGTTGAGGGCGTGCTAGAAAATTAACCTCTTTTCTCCTTCTTCTAATCCTCGCAAAGCAGTAGCGTACCTGGTGAACAAACAGAACCCTGTTTACAAGTCGGCTCCCACTCGCCGCAGCGCCACCACACTGACCTATTCTCTCACGGATCACCACCAAGGTTCGTCCCTTATCTCTACCAGGGTTATTCTTTCTCTCTATGTATAGATAGATGTGCGTGTATTAGGGCTTTTGATGAGTTCTTGTGTTGACTATTACATCTTCAAATTGGAGCTTTTTTTCCTGGATTATGAATCTTGTAGAATACATATTGCATCTTGATTGTTAAATTATGTCCTTTTGTTCCTTTTTTGGTAAAAAATTAATACTTTTCATTCCCTGTTTGTTCTTTCCTTGGATTTGTGGGTTCTGTTTGCTATGGGGAGGAATAATGGTTTCGGTCTAGATGGGGGGTTTTGGGGCATGTCTAAGAGTATCGCCAAAGTTAAGCTATTCTATCAAAGCCATTTTTTTGGCTTTGGAGGTCAATTTTCAACCTCCAATGATCAGCCATTTAATCTCGCCAAATTTGGTTGAGTTAAAACAAAACCCCAAATTGATATTCCTAAAGTTTGGATTCACAGGGAGCCCTAGAAATTCCAAATCTTTCGAAGTTCCTGGAAATCAAAGAACGTAATGGGTGTAAGCCTTGCTGCTCGGAAACACCCAGTGCTGACCACACAGGTAACACCAGTTGGTGAAGTGCGGGTCAATCCTCTGCCTGTAGTGACTTCATTCTTGATCTTCGTTTTGCCGGGTGAAGTCCTGTAATATAAGTACTTTTGTCCTAAAGTGACCTTTCGTTCTTGACTCTCTCTGTAGTCTGTACTGAGAACAACTAGTCTTAATGGAGTATCATTCCCCCTATTTGAGTAAGGCGATCCCGAGACAGAAGAGGAGAAAGAACCTGGGAGGTTTAATCCTCGCCAAACTCATTGCTTCTAGGCATGGGACTTCCGGTCGTCAGAGATCATGGGATATCCTCGCCAAATTTGTCACTCTCTCTGGCCAAAAGCTGCCTGATATCATTACAGTTCGATCATGAGTGGGCGACCAAGAGAGAGTGGAAAAGGGAGAGAGAATGAGAGATCGATTGCTGTGAGAGAAAGAGACTGTGTGAGATATGTAGTTGTTTCCAATGGACACCAGAGAGAGGGTTGAGATTTGGTTTTCTTCAGCTATTTTGGCAGTCAGGTTTTTGGTTCATGATGAAGTGTTCAGATTCTTAGAATCTCTTTATTTGTTTTTGTGATTCGTTTATACATGCACTTGGGAGACAGCTGTAAATGCAGGGGGAGACAGCTGTTGTTTTATTGTAAAAATCTTTCACGAGATACCAAATGTGACGAGGAATCGAGTGCTGGGAAACCAACAAATTCTCATTAATTATTCTAAATATTCATTTTAACCGTTCTCAAGGCATATAATTAAGAACTCCTAAGTTTATCTATTTTTTGCCACTTGAATGCCTTGATTTATTGCCTCCTTATACATGCCTTCTTTTTAACACGAGTTTTAGAAAATAAAAAACTTTAAGACCCTTTCAGTGGACATGGTTTTATTAGTCTTTTAGTGAGGATCCCTGAATTTTGCTTTGTCTATGGTTTCACAGCTTGGTTTCTGTCGAGACTCGAGATACTTATAAATGTCATTTATTTTGATTAGGAGAGAAGTGAGAAGCATATATTTGTCTTTGGGGAAGCAATTTCAACTTCCTCTGAATGGCATTGGTTGTAATCTGTGGACAAGCTTGTAGTGGGAAGTCAAAAGCTGCACTCTGCTTAACTGAGGCTCTTAAAGACATTGAATCAAAACCAACAGTCAGAATTATCGATGAAACTTCATTTCATCTCGATCGCAACCAAAGCTATGCTGACATGCCTTCCGAAAAGAACTTAAGAGGGGTGCTTAGATCTGAAGTCGATAGATCCTTGTCGAGAGATAATATTATCATAGTGGATTCCTTAAATAGCATTAAGGGTTATAGATATGAGTTGTGGTGTTTGGCTCGTGCTGCAGGAATAAGATATTGTGTCCTTCATTGTGATGTTGAAGATACCCATTGTAGAAAATGGAATGAAGAACGAAGGGAGAGAGGGGAGGGCTCTTATAATGACAAGATATTTGAAGATTTGGTGAGAAGGTTTGAGAGACCTGATAGAAGAAACCGGTGGGATTCACCTTTATTTGAGTTATGGCCATTTAAAGATGGAATTGAAAAGTCCTCTCCAGCTATTTTAGATACTGTTTCATACCTTACGAAAAGAGTGGACTCGAAAACAAGGGATGTGAAAGTTTTACAGCCTACAATTGCAACACAAACTACTAGGGTTTCTGAGGCGAATTCTCTTTATGAGATAGACAGGGCAACGCAAGAGGTGATGAATGCAATTGTGGAAGCACAATCGCAGGCAATTGGGGTACCTCCTAATGGAGTCATTATTGGCCATGGATTGCCTACTGTCAATATTTCAAGAGCTGTTGGGCTGCCGGAACTACGTAGGTTTAGGAGAACTTTCATAAAGCTTACAGGGCAATCGAGCTTAAGTGGTCGACCTCCCCCTTCTGATGCTGAGAGTGCAAAGAGGATGTTTGTTGATTACTTGAACAGAGAATTTGAAACAGGTTGAAGACAAAAGGATAAAAGATCTGCATGATGTGTCTGGATTTATGAAGGCATTAGAGCTTGAGTTTGTGTAAATGTGGTTTAATCACCTTTTAAGGTGTACCATCCCATTTTTGTGCAACCTAGGATCAGGAGGAGGAGGTTGCTTTTAGGGGGGCTTCATTAGGGGCGTGCAGGTTATATTGTCTGGAGATAGAGGAGAAAAGGGAGAACAAGAAGCGGAAAATTGCAAATTTGCTGTCTTTTTAGTAGGTGATATTGTCTTCTCTTTTGAACTTTCTATTGCTATGAAAAAGGTTTTTCCTTTTATGTCCTTTTACCATGAATGGAGGTGTTTGATTACAATGAGCATGAAAGTATGTAGGAACAAATAGAGTGTCCTAATTGTGGTTTCTGACTGGTTGACATAGAACACGAAATTGAGCTGGAACTCAGTTTTTTTTCAGCTGTAGAATAGTCTGCGGGATGGGAAACGAAAAGGACATTCTAACTGTGTCACCATCAGTGCTCCTGCACCTAAACCCACCGGCCTCCCGGCTGCTTCCAGTCATCGAGTGTTTGCTATGTCTGAAAAATCAGTCTCCAAGAACAAAACTGAGTTTCATTTGGAAAATCAGTCTTGAAGAACAAAACTGAGTTTCATTAAACTCGCTGGACTTTGAGACTGATTTTCATAGCATGCTATTCAGGTCATACGAGGGTAAGTTGGCTGATAACCTTTGCCAATTCAATTTGAAGTAAGAGATGTGGTAACTATATAAAACCCTTGTGTTTCTTTTTTGCAACTGTGGCATGTATAAGGAACTTTAATGTCAAGAAGGCGGACAAATTGTACTGGGCTTTCAGGTGTAAAGCTATGGAGAAGGTGGGTGGTTTATTGCACTTAAAGCATCAACACCGGTGTTCCTATTTTTTAGACCAAATTAGTCTTTCTATTTTTTAGATCAAATTAGGGAGAAATTTTTACATTTCTACTTCAGGGAGCTATATTTTTTAATGGCTCCTCCATCAGACTCTCTATTCTATTTTTATTTTTTTCTTTGGTTTGATTGGTTGGCGTAACTTGATGAACAGGCCAGGTTTCTCCTTTTGCACGCACATGGCCTGATAAACCAGTCAGACTTCTTCCTTTCAGCTTATGTGTGACCTGATAAACCAGTCAGGTTTCAAGCTTTGCTCCTGACATGTTGGCCTGACCAGTCAGGCTTACCCACTGGTTTGTTTCCTCCTTAAGCCTAACCAGTTAGGCTTGGTCCTGATCTGTTCACAGAATTGCCTTCTTGAAGTTTAAATTTCCTTTTAGGAGGCTACAGTGGCTCCTTAAATATAGAAAGTCACTGTAGCAAAAATAAAATAGGGAACACATATAGAAAGGCCGATATAGAGGCTTTTTGGAGGAATTCCTCCTCAAAATAGGGAATGAGAGGATTAGAGGAGGCTGGTCCTTGAATTTTTGGACTTCATTGTTAGTAGTTACGCCTTCCATTTCCAAATTCCAACCAAGGTGCGCACAAAAAAGGGGAGGAAGATTTGAAGAAATGACTCATTTTTTATGTTGTAGAGAGATTGAAATGAAAAACATGTTCACTTGTTTGAAAAATAAGATCCGATGCTCTACTATAGTCATAAATCACCTCTCTCCTCCCCCCGCGTCTCTCTCTCTCCCCCCTTAATCATCCACTATAGTCATAGCTTGTTTTCTTTTTGCCCCCCTTTCTCTCTCTCTACCATTGTTACATGTTCTTAGTAGCATATCGTTTGTCAAACAAGTTTTAATTAGTTTAACAATTATGTAAGAAAAAAATTAATATTACCAAGCAAATTTTTGTTTTGTATTGTTACCAAAATATGTTACCAAACATGCTTTTAATTATTGTTTTTGTTAATTATAAACAAAATTCAATTTTCAATTTTTTATAAACAAAAAATTGGAAATTGAAAAGTTTATTAAACGAGTCCTAAACTTTGTGATTTGGGGTAAATTATTCAACATGTCTACCAAGAATGGTGCATATTTTTGTCTATTGAATACTGATGTTCTCTTTTTTTTGTGTTATTTTGTCGATTTAATGAACTACTAGTTTCTGAATATTTTGTATTTTTTGTCAAGTGTTCACAGTTTATAGTTCATGTTTTTGTAGAATTTTGCCTAATTATTTTGGCTAATTTTAATTTAATTTAAAATTTTATGTTTTACATTAATTTAAAAATCTAAAAAATAAAAGTTATGACAAGAAAGCTTTAAAAAAATCACTAGATATAGAAATCATCAAAATGATCAAATTATAAGTTATTTTGTCTTTAATAAACTTTTTTTTTGAAATTTTTTGGTTACGACCATGGATTAGCAGGTGCAAAATAACATAGTTTAAGGAATAGTTAGAAAATATTGATGGTTTAAGGATGAAATAGATAAAAATAAGATCATAATTTAAGGGGTAAAAGTAAAAATTAATTAATTATAGATAGCGGCTTTTGTTACGAATTTTACCAACCATCATGGATTGAACTAACTAAGTGCAAAATGATATTTTATAGACCATTGAAATAAAATTCATAGTTTAAAGAAAAATTAGACAGGAATAAAATAGTTTAAGGAGTAAAAGTGAAAATTAGGCAAGAATAAATTATTGAACTGATGTTGTTACAAGCCTACAATAATCTTATTAACTAAAAAACTTCCCGTTAATAAGAATAAATAGTTGGTTCTTCGAATACTAGTCGACATTAGGTTGGAGATAATTTCAAAGTCAACCGTATATCTCAACTATTAAAAAAAATAAATAGTTTTTCTCTCTATCTAAGTCTCATGAACCAACAACAACCATAACTAGAAAACTTCCTTCTTCCCACATGAAGAAGAGGAAGAAAACAAACACATATCATACAAATAGCAACAACAAAAACGAAACAAAAAAACGCAATGCATTCACCCTTATAAATCCACAAAAACGACAATCGATTCCCCCGTTTGGTATGACGCTACTTATTTTTTCATTCGTGTCTTTATAAATGATGATTTTCTGAACTTATCGAGAATATAAATAATAAAATTATGCATCTTTTTAACCGATTAAACTTGTCAATTTAAACGAATTTAAAGGCACCTTGTACGATTGAGAAAGTACATTTTGACAAGGTAAAAAAAACATTATGGGAGTAGAGAATCTTGGTTTTTAACTACGAAACTAGGCATCCAGCTCACATTGGAACATAGGTGATGCAAATGAATTCAAATCTCCAAAAATAATGTCATCCTCCTCGGCGTAGCTACTCGAGTCTTGACAATCAAAGTACGTTTGGATGTCATCGGGAAAGCTACTCCGAGGAGGATCAGATTCTGGTGGTGGTGATGGGGACGTCTCAGCAGCCGACGCCATCTCCAAAATATCCTTAAATTTGGATGATTGTCGTAGAAACCCTAACGTAGACGATTCAGCAGTGACATCACCGATAAGACATGGCGGCAGTAGGGTTGCTCCGGTGGTCGAGCCGCAACTTTGATGTTGGTGGTGGAGTAAGTTCAGCCCCACCACCTCATTACTAGGGCTGGTTAAGGGATTAAAGTCATCAGTAGGGTTAGGGTATGGTTGGGGGTTGATAGGATTGGTGGTTGGGGTTTGGTTGGGTCTTAGCCACTTGATGTAACGGCTGAGATCAAAGTTAGTAACGGCGTTAAGTCCCCGGTACTCGATAGCTGCCATGTCATACGCAGTTGCTGCTTCTTCTTGGGTAGCTGCAGAAAATAGTGAAGAAGTTAAGGGGCAGTTTTGGGAGAGGAAAGTAATAAAATGTGTAATAAATTCAGAGAATTTAATTTGGTTGATAAATTGGGTGGAGGGTGGAAAAAGTTGATTATTCAGATGATTGGAATATTAAATAGCAGTTGGAAGTTGGTGATCTGAATGTGTACCAACGAACTGTATTTTCCTCTTTTTCTAACTAACTCATAGTGGCTTAATTTACGCATACTTCGATTAATTTCTTGGACCAATCTCTCTAGAAGATCAATCCCACCGTCCGTTAACGGGGACAATCAAACCCGGATAAGTCTACTAACACATCGAATGGTACATCGTGACATGTCATTTTAAATATAAAGTATAAAAATGGGTCTATGAATTTTGATATATGTTTAAATTAGTAAATGACACATAAGCATGATATATAATGTGATGTATTAGTAGCATTGCTCATTAAACCTAAGACCAAGTCGTATATAGAGTGATCTCATAAGAGTTAATAGTATCTAAAAGGTTTTAAATTTGAGACTTTACCAAAATTTGTCGAGACTCTCTAAGCAAGCAAGCGGTTTAAGGGTGTGTCTGGAATAATAAATTATTTCGTATTACTGTTATTGGCATTTTGATTATTTTTTTTAAATTTTTATAAGATTCACATCAATCAAAAAATTAAGTATTCATCTTGACAACATGAATATCAAAAAGTAAAAAACTACAATAAAAAGTTTTAAAAAACATTTTTTATTAAAATAATAATTTTCTATTATATTTAGTACATTTAGAGTCGTTTTATTTGAATTATTTTTAATTTTGATCTATATTTTTTTAATTCTCCGCGTCGATTACAATTCTAAACAATTAAAGTGCGTGAACAAAATTCACTCTTATTATGGCTCACACTGTTCTCCACTTTTGGGATAAATTTCTGAATACAAGTTTTTCAGAGAATTATTGATAAGAAATATAATTAGGATCTTGAATCTTGCTTTTAATTCTTGAAATAGGGATAGTTTTGTCATTTTATGATGTTGTCATTGCTGGGAAGCAAGCAGTTCATTTGCATTGATTAATGTTCATGTCCAAGGTTTAGTTGCCATAAACACCCTCCTTATTGAATTTTCCTTATTTACCCTTACAAAAAAAAATCTTTATTTTTTCAACTTGAAAAATGAAGATTTATTATGCACTTATCTGAAAATTATCTGTCCTTTTTTTTTGGATTTACTAATTCTTTTTATCTGTTTATCAATAAAAGAAAAATATGTGAGAGTATTTAATATTCGAATAATAATAATTAGTGGGAAAAAAAAGGATTACCATAGGTTCCAAGGTAGAGATACTTATTGCCAAACACCCTTCCAATTCGAGCCTCCCATCTTCCATTGTGATGATGTCTGAAAATTAATTCAATAAATATAGAATATAGATACAACATTTATAATAAATAAATAGTACTACTATATAGGTCCATTAATATATATATATATATGGTGAGGGGACACCGCATTTCTAGTTTCACAATTTAAGCACTTTTGGTACAAACCTTTACATGGGTGCATTGAATTTTTTGCCCCACCTCGGACTCGGGTGTAGCCTGTACTACTACAGTACTGTAGGACAGTCACTACAATGATTTTGTTTTGGCTTGTTTGTGTAGACAAAATAAATACATGGAGTCAAAACAATATAATTTTAAAGGGTATTGTGTGATAATAGTTCGTAGTCACGATGACGTCATTTTGACTGTTAGATAGCGTCGGTGCCGGCCCTGGGATAAGTCTTTGGACTCAGACAACCGTAGCACAGGACAGCAAAAAATATTTTTTTTGTACATATAAAAAAAACAATATAATCTTACTGAAAAAATTATTATTAATATTAAGTGAATAATCAAACTAAAGTTGAGTTTAAACAACTCAAAAGTCGAAGTTAATACTGAATAGCATTGTAGTGCAGCCTGCACTACAGTGATCTCAACTGCTTGTTGCTTTGTTTTTATGACAAAAGGAAGATCATCACATTCACCAATCACTGGAAATGGCAATTTCGGTATTTATGTAGTTCATAGTTTCAACCAATATATAGAAAGCTTATCAAAGTCTCAGCTGGGACAATATGCATATTGCCAGGGTGTGTGTGTATCTATCTATATATATATATATATAGAGAGAGAGAGAGAGAGAGAGAGAGAGAAACTTATGGTTCTTATATATCACTTATTTATTATCATTATATTTACGATCACTCTATATATATTACACGGTCTTCACTTATTTTATCATCATTTTATTTGATTCAGACTATTTATTTATATGTTACATGATCTTCACTTATTTTATCACCAGTTTATTGTTCTTCAGATGATTCATCTTGATTAAGGAATTGAGATATACACATATACATGATCTTTTTTAATATACAAAGCCAATCGCATTCGGCTCCACGTGGTCTATATGTGAATGTGACGTCTCGCTATTATTAGATTCAGTGGTCATAGTGACAAAAACGCAAGAATCTTGTCAATGTGCATTTCCACTAGAGGTTCCGTAAGTGTCTATTACTGTCTATTAGGAAATGAAATCGATAGTACTAAAGCATGACATGTAAAAATAGGAGCAGGAATATTCTTGTATCTATGCTCTTAAAACAATTGAGTCTTCAAATCGTTCACAAAATTTCTGGGTATGAGTGTTGACAAATCGTTCGATCACCGCGCAAAAGGGTACCAAGGCATAGCCAAAAGTGTAATTAGATTTATCTAGGGTTAAAACTAAAACAAATCTCCATCACTAACTAATGAGGAGGTGTAACATACACATTTAAATAAGATGGAAGATCTTCTAATTCTTTACGTTTATAAAAATCTTATGACATAAGCCATATTATATATAAATCTATAAAACAAATTTTGATTTGATTTTATCTCGCCGGATATTGAAAATGAATGGCTATATATATATATATATATATATATATATAACACCGATATCGATACACATAAGTGATTGTCGTATTTCTTGATTATGAAAATAATATTTATATGAAGTAAAATTAGTTATATATTTATTTAAATTTCTGCCGGCCGTCTCTCCTGTTGTGACCATGTCTATGTATTTAAAATTGTTGTATAATGTGCCTGTGTCTGCCGTATCTATATTCGCATCAGACAGTCGGACAATTTAATAAGAATAGTCTTACGTTTATATGAGCAAATGTATACGTCTTTGTTTGTCAAGATTGAGTCCAGTTTTGTTAACTTTGTGTTGGACCATTTTGAGATTTTACGTCGATGATCAAAATCGTCCATCTTACTCAGATTAAATTTTAAAGATTCCGTAAAAAAATTTGTTCAATCAAATATTGACAAGTATTTGACCTAAAAGTCAAACTTTATACTTCAAAGCTTTCAGTTTTTTCAAGCTAAAAAAAATAAATTTCTTAGGTCAAAGACTTTCGATTAACCTGAAACTTTTCATGGTAATCTAAGAAATTAATTTGAATAAAATAGACAATTTTAATTATTGAAGTGAGATTTTAAAGTGATTTCACACAATCAAGAGTGAACAAAACTTGTCAAGATTTAGCATCAAATTGAAAACTAACTAATAGTTATTTTCTTACCTTGCTACGCCTCTATATTTGGAGACTCCCCGAGAAAACCCACTGCTTTTCCTTCAAATAAAAATTTCAAAAAAATGTAGAATAAATAAATAGAAAAGCATTTCCATCAAATTCTATAGCAAGCATGCATATATATATATATATATAGTATATATATATATATATATATATATATATATAACTTCTAAAGAGAGATTTCTCATTTTGTTAAAATACGGATCTCTCATTTTCTGATTAAATTTTAATAATATTAACTGTTTAATGTGTTTAAAAAATATTTTTAAGGATACTAGTGAGAAATCAATTCAAAATATTACTCGGAAAGACTTAATCCATGCAATTTTTCAGAAAATTGTTCATGTTAAAATTTATGAAAATTTGTTTAAAACAAGCTCTTCCTAATATTTTTTTGAACTGATTTCTCGTAGGTATACTTAAAAATATATTTTAAACACATTAAACAGTTTAGATCATTAAAATTTGATCAGAAAATAGGATATCTGCATTTTAACAAAATAAGAGATCTCTTATTAAAATAAGACACACACACTCTCTCTCTCTCTTTCTCTGTTGGTAGCTGCATATATAAGATCACAACATAACAAATTTATTATTATTAGATTAGGGTTGGCTTAAATTTGTTATCAAATTGTTTTTCAAATTTTCTTATATCTTTGTTAATTTTTTTGATTAAGAATTTAAAAAATAAAAAATAATTAACAAAAATTAAAAGAGTTTTAGCAAGGACAAAAATAATTTTTAACAGATACATGATAATAAATTATTTTTGTCTTTTTTAACTATTTTGAACTTTGATTAATACTTATTATTTTTTTATTTCTCTCGTCGAGACAAATAAGTAATTTTTAAAAAAATTGACAAATAATTTTAAAAAATAAAGTTAATTTAAATGATGGTAATAGAGTTTAGAAAATGAATTTACAGGGAAATTAAGGACGGTGTCTTTTCCCCAATACTTCAATGCGGCCAAGTCATATGCATGTGCTGCAGCCTCTTCGTCGTCGTAGGCCCCTAACAACATCACAAATTGGGTAAGTTCCCATTGTCTATACGCACTTAAAATATTTTTACATATTTAAATTTTTGATCGGTTTTTCTCTAATCACTTGATGTCTAGTTTACTTTTAAGTGAGAAAGTCAGCGAATCTCATTACAATGCTATGAGATTCATTGACGTTCTCAAAAAAATATTCAAGTTTAATTGATTCGAGAGAAGTATTTTTAATTTTCAAAATTATATTTTATGTAAATTTTATTCAAAGGTTCAAATTCACAAAAATAATGTCAAATAACATAATGTAATTCAACATATTGTTATGTGTATGATAAAGAAAAGACACTCTTTTTTTTTTATAATTACACTTTTTTATGTTTTTTTCATGCGAAGTTACTAGATTGCCCTTTTATGAGTAGATCTTTTTACATATGAAAGAATAATATCGTAATTTAAATCAATAAAACAAAAAAGAGAAGGAGTGCGAAATAAAATAGTAACGTATTTGTTCTGACATTATTTGCCAATCCGTCGAGATCATCCAACGTTTTTTTTATGTTTCAATCAAAAAATAAAATTAATTCATCGTTATTTTCTTGCGACGACCAGTCCAATTTAATAAGCTCTCTCCACTTAAGAAATAAATAAAACTCACCTAGATATACTGCATTTCAGTTGAATTGCACCGCAACCATCATTGGTAAATCAAGAGAAAAATCCCAAAAGAAGATATAATTAAGTAATCTATCAAATAGAAATAAAAATCTAAAAACAGCCCCAAAAGAAAATTAAAAAGGGTTAAAAAGGTCAATTAACCTTGTCTTCCTTTCTTGTTCTGTGACTCATTCCAGCAGTTCTTGTCCCACAAATGAGCTTCGTATCTCCCCGTCCACCGGTGCCTGAAACATTACCCATATGCCAAAATCAAACTCTCTCTCTTTCTCTCTCTCTCTGTTTTTTTGTATGTATACGAATATATAGATATATATGTATATATAACAGATAGGATATTAATTTCACGGGAATTGTACCTAGTGACACCCCTAAAGATGGAGCTGCGCTGCGGGGGAGAATCCCTTGGAACGCTCTTCCGTGTTCTTTTCACCCTTGCTGCCGGATTTTTATTGCTGCTGCTGTTAGTTATTGAACTGTTTTTCTGGCTTTTTGGCTGCGAGGTCTTCCCCATCGAAAATTAACACAAGGGTGTGTGTGT
>JABCMJ010012395.1:0-18808 GCA_014822125.1 Arbutus unedo | reverse complement strand
TTATGCCTCACGGTTGGGTTGGAACCTTTGGTTTGAACTTTGTTATTTGAAATTGGGTTATTTAGTATCCGACATTATGTACTTAATTATTTTTATTATTTTGAGGCTGCGTGTTTCGCAAGTTGAGGCCTTGCGGTTCACGGCCGGTCACGTCCTCTATTTTGGGGTGTGACAATATTTTTCGCTAAGTATTATGCACTCATGGAGCTATTTCACTGCCCCTAGCATTCATGTCAGATGAAAAAGTGCAAGAAGAGAGAAAATCCGAGCTGGAAGAACCAGGTTTCGATACTAAAAGTTACGACAACGCATGAATACCGTACCCTTAGTAGCTCTGTTATTAATTTAAATTCACAATATAAACCCGAAAGAAATATTTTTGTAATTTTGTCAAACTTCTGCAAAAAATATTTTAATTCGTATTCCACATTTATGTTTTAATCATGTTTAAATGGCGTTAAAACTATTTTAATTAATGTTTTGAGAAATCGGGACGTTACAGGCCATCACTCCTTTAAGGTCTGGGACTGCCTTTGTAAGCGTCCTCGATGTCACCATCTATCGTCTCCAACTCCTCCTAGTAGGTGTCCTTATACAATACAACATTTGAGGAAATCCCAAACTACAAAATCATGCCACACCAGGCCAAACCCACTAGGCTATCAATTTTCATTAATCTTAATTATTCACAAGTTTTTACCATGTTCACTATTTATAACAAACACCCAATACTCTTCGTTGTCTTACTCAGGTGTCGTTTGAACCAGTGTCCCTAAAGTAGATTATATGTTTTTCCGTTAAACCCCAAATCACATATCATCAATAATTACCCACTAATTCTACGCGTGCCATTATGATTCCAACAAGTTCCAATTCCAAACCTCGAGTAATCGAACGACTGAACCCAAAACCATTGTCACGCCATCGATTTCAAAACAATATATATAATCACATTTAATACTAATACCTCACAATATCTCCCCAATAATCCCAAGTTACATTTCCCTTGATCACCAAAAGAGGTTTGTTTAAAAGTATGAAAAGGGCATTCTTGACTCAAGTAACCAAAAATACCAAGTTTAAATAGTTACAACTTGTTTCACTTCCAAATACATAACATGAACAAAAGAGGAATTGCTTTACATCTTTTAACAAAAAAGAGTACTAAAGATGCTATGAAACTCTCACAATGATGTCTTTAAAAAACGTGCACCAACATGCATCCCGAACAATTTATGTCATGACTCCGGGACAACACCTGAAAAATAAAGGGATGAGCCACAGTGTCTAGAAGAAATACTTACGCTAATATTATATGAATATGCAATGGTATGGCATTCCTCATGAATAATTCATGATAACGCACAAAAAATGACAATTTCATATATAATTAACCCATTGCATAATCCCTATATCACAATCACAATATACCATTTCCATTAACCGATCCACAATTCATATATCAAATCTAATTTCACCTTTTCAACTAGCACATCACTCAACAGTAACTAGATAATGTCATAATTTACTATCACAATTCTAGATGGAATATAGACTTACCATAACTAGCATATGGTTATGAATTGTTCTTCCCTGAATCGTGATCGACTCACAACAACATTATCGGCGTACCCAAAGGGAAATATTTTAAAGATGGGTGATGGGTGGTGGGTGGTGGCCGGTGGCAACCCCACAAAAGAGAAATATTTTAAAGACTGACCTTGACCTCACAAATTGCGTGACACCCATCCACAGGAACCACTACAAGACACTAGGGATGCTAACGTACGGTATGTACCCACGCAACCTTTGTTAACACCGCAAGATTGCTTCTCCCCCAATCTCTCCCATAGATGTAGATGATAACCAAAACACTCCAATCTCTCCATAACCACCACTTTTCGTTTCGTATTCGAACTAGTTTATATACATATTGATTAATTTTTAAAGATTAATTTTTTTGTTTATTGGCAGAAATTTCATTATTAAAGTAAAAGTAATGTACTCGTGCCATAAGAGTTGATAGCACGTTAGAAATTTCATGCCTGATACTTTAAAATAAAATAAATCTCTAAATCTCATGCCTTGACCATTAGATGAAGCCTCGGGTTTATCCGCTATTTTTCTTTATAAACGAGTAATGCTACGCTGACAACATTTTATATATAAGTCTGGACATAAACATATCTAAAATCGTTATACATTTAATAATTCCGAATACATTTACTTCTCCCAGTTGTGTACATAAAAAGTTATCTGCTCAGACTTTTCTTTTATAGGCTCAAGTTTCTTGCTCTTATTTCGGCTTTCACTTGCTTCAATGTCCATCTTATCTCAACCCCACCACCACCCTCTTCTAAAGTCCTCCTTCCACTCCGGCCACCATCACCAATGCCTCCCCATGCGAGTCTACTGCTCCTCCTCCACCACGACCACCACCACCAAATTCAAATACAGCCCCCAGCAGCAGCTAGTCATGGAACCACCACCACCATTACCGCCGCGGCTCACCACACTGCCACCGCCACCTACGTCAACTAACCACCGCCGTGTCATACTCGATAACCCAAACTTACAATCAACATGGTCCCACCGAGCTTGGATGGCAAGCGGGTTCACCACCGTAGCCATTTCTCTGGTTAAGTGCGTAACGGCTGCAGCCAATTCACACATCTGGCTCGAACCCGTTTTGGCCGGATTGGTTGGGTACGTATTGGCGGATCTCGGGTCCGGAGTCTACCACTGGGCCATTGACAACTACGGCGACTCCTCCACCCCAATTTTCGGATCCCAAATTGAAGCATTTCAAGGCCACCATAAATTCCCATGGACAATCACCAAGCGCCAATTCGCCAACAACCTCCACGCTCTCGCGCGTGTCATGACCTTCATCGTTCTTCCCATAGACCTCGCCTTTCAAGACCCGATCCTACACGGGTTTGTTGCCGTGTTTACGGGTTGCATTATGTTTAGCCAGCAATTCCATTCGTGGGCTCACGGTACCAAGAGCCGCCTCCCGCCGCCGGTGGTGGCGTTGCAAGATGCCGGAGTGCTTGTGTCTCGGTTGCAGCACGCGGCGCACCACCGGCCACCGTATAACAACAACTACTGCATTGTGAGTGGTGTTTGGAATGGGTTTCTGGACAAGTACAGAGTGTTTGAAGCTTTGGAGATGGTGGTGTTTTTTAAGCTTGGTGTGAAACCCAGATCATGGGATGAGCCTAACAGTGATTGGACCCAAGAGGAGACTGAGACTGAGACTGAAATTCCCCTTCTCAAGTAACTCTATACTGATTTATTACAAAAGTTCTTTAGTCTTATCTACTGGTTTATATCTTTGGGGTTTGTTGAACGATAGGATCTGAACAATCTGTTTATATTTTTAGCACAATCAATATAATGACAGATGACATTGTCCCTAGTTTGTGCTTATGTTGATGTATTTGCCTAATCGTACACATTATGTAGAAAAACGGACCCGAAAGTTCAGGTACACCAAAAATATATCGTTTTGATGTCCAGAAAACTGCCCAAACAGTTGGACAGTATTTTGACAATTTTTGGCTACTTCTTGTGCTGCGCACACTACATAGGAGGCTCCCCAATCCTTGAAAAACATACTGTTGATTGAGATATTGAAACCTCAATGAACTAATTGAATCAATGAAATCCTTGATTGAGGTGACAAAAGAGAACAGAAAATGTGTGCGGTAACAAAGATTGGATTTTTGCAATAACAACCCAACAAGCAAATAGTCCAACCAAAACTAGTCATAACCAGATGGTAATTTTTCTTGTCTCGGAATTTGAACCAAGAAATATTTTTCAAATTCAAAATGAATAATCACGATTCACTAAAGTGTGTAAGGATCATAAATTTAAGCGAACCATGACATTTGATATTGAATTTAGGTAGAGTTTCCAAGTTTTGATTCAGAGACAGTAGCATTGTTGTATCTATATTATCTTATATGCATTGCCAGAGAAGAGTAGCTAGTAAGAATTTACAATAAACAACATACACTGCCCACATGGATCAAACAAACTATGCAAAAAATAGACACGGAAATCTACTGTGCACTATGCATAGCAAAGTGAGCATTGCAACGATGTCGAGGATGTTCGGACGCACGCCAAAGCAAACGCGTTTTGACACGCAATGCATCCCTGCTGCACAGCAAGTCCCCGTTTCGGCAAAAAATGGACAGGATATGTTATAGAGCCTTCAAAAATATAAACAAAAAAGGGATACATATCTACATAGCATACTTGTTCTCAGTTCTATTCTCCTCGGTTCTCAATCAGGGTCTACCCCCAGTAATTTCTCCAGCTTTTCAACCCTGTCTTGCAAGTCTCTACCACCATTCTGAAATCCACATGCACCAGTATCCATGTAATGGTCTAGATCAATAGGATTACCTGAAGACTCTCCAGTCTTGCCGCCTCGCTTTTGCCCTTCCACTAGACGTGTAGTTAAGTTTCTGCCCTTTTTGTGATTTTTGATCTCCCCCATTACTTCATCAATATATATTGGCTCGTTCAAAGAACACCCAACCTCTACTTTAACTTCTTTGGCAACACCCTTGGTAGGTTTCTTGGTCACTTCCTCTTGTGAAACTGGAGATGATCTAAATTTCCCAGAACTCTTTAGAGTGCTAGATCCAACTGAGACTTTGCAATTTTTTGCCTGACCTGATGATGGTGTTTTGTAAATCATTGCTGAACTTCCTTGACCATTATACTTGTAAGGCTTTGAGATTGGAACAAGGTTGTCATCGCTCAATTCTGAACATATCTGCTCCCTGATCCCTGAGGGAGTGTCAGGAGAATCAGACTTGCGTTTCTTTTTTATATCTGAAATTGATGAAACTGGAGAAAGTTTTCCAAGACCCTCCAGAATTTTCGACGCAATCGAGACATTGCAACCACCCTTACTTTTTTTCGCCTCAACTGATGCAATCATATTTTTTGCTGCAACTGATCCATGTTCAGTAATAGGCAAAGAAACATTTGACATCATTTCATTCCTCTTTTTCACCACCTCTTCTTTAATGGCACCTTTACGACTTAGCATCATGTCCTTCCACCACTTCATGTATCTTCCAGAAACACAAGGCTCAAATGACCTCGGTGGAACAAAGAACCTGACATTTTCACCTGCTAAATTCATACTGGACGGATCAGCAGGAATATCTTGATCCACCCCAAACTGCATTGCCACGCGGTTTGGAAAATACTTCTCTTTACTACAGTTTACTCCAACAAGCTCAGAAGCCTTTAAGCATTGGAAGAAAGATCTCAACTCCCCATCCAAATTAGGACCATACAACAATGATTGTCCTCCTGCTTTGTAAAAGGAGCGGTGGTGCCAGTTCTCCAAATCAGCAGCGTAAGGGCGGCATTTAAAGTTTTCTGCCAACTGAAGAGCTGATCGGACAAGGGGCAGGTTCATTTTCAAGTTCAGTTTGTTCCAACACGCGACCCTAGGCTCACCGGGATTGAGTAAATTTGGGGTAGGACCAATCGGAGGAAAATGCTCAAATGCCCAAAGTTGGAGTAACTGAAATGGTGATGAAACGGAAACTAATTCCGTAAAGTCCATTGCATTTTTCTTCAACAATCCCAGGTCCTTGTAAAGACTCTGAAGAACTGCGGGGGCTATTGCCATTGGTTTCCCTCGAGACAAAGCTGCTGCAATTGGGAAGACATGTTTTCCGATAGTTTCTCCAGAAAGAGAAGGAAACACGTACCTGTGGCGGTTTTAGATACTGAATTAGTCCAAATAATCTTCATATAGCTAAAACTCATGTATCTAAAATTCCAAGTTACCAATAAGAACATGACATAAATCTGTAAATCAATGAGAAGCATGACAAGTCATCGTCCTAAAACTGTATTCACTTGTGATGAGCACGGATTGGCTCGGCTTGGTACTCGATCTCTCGGCACTCGGTTACTTTATATACCTAGCCACTCAATACTTAGACACACGACATTAGTATGCTCGGTAAAATAACCGTTCACTTGTCAGACGCTCAATACAGCAGTGTCTGCTGACACTCAGCCCTCCGGAAGTCACCCCGCTCGAGCAGAGGAAACCAATCACGGACCCGCTCAGCGAGATCCCGCAAATGATGCCTCAAAGCACTCGGACTCCTGGAGACAAAACCATCATCAAATGAACCGCTTCTCCCCGTATGAAAAGAGAAACGTTATCAGCAGTCATAAGCCTGCCTAAGATCTATCCATCCTCCACCCTATAAAAAGGGTTACATGGCTAAGGAGAATGTACGTTTTTCACTCACACTCTTCATACTCTCTTGTATACACCTCCATATATCAATTACACCTCCCTTTATCGATTACTAAATTGTTCGTCGGAACATCCTTGGCCAAAAACTATCCTACCTAGGATTTGTGTACAGGAACTACCGCAGGACAAAAGAGGCAACCTAACTTCCATTGGAGATGACAATCAAACATCACCCAAATATTTGTCAGACGAGAGGGGGTAGTCCTATATTTGCAAGAATCTATCCATTTTGCAGACATTTTCTTTAGAAAAAGTCTAGGTTTTGATTTTTTACTAAACCAGAAAAAGACACCACTTTGAATAATTTGAAGAAATTCTTATCTTCATTTTCAACCGAGTACCTTGATAACCAGAGGGACAGAAATGCTACATGCTCGAATTCACTCTCTCGCTCTTCCTCCATAAAATGCTTGATCCACGTACTATGTCCAGCTTTCTGTACTCTGCTTCTACAAGTCTTTGTTCTCTGTTTATACATCTCTTCCACGATTCTCACCAATTCCTCTGAAGGGGGAATCGTAATTTCCTCTCCGACCACCGGAAATCCACCGAGGATCATCATATCTTCGAGGGTTACAGTCGCTTCACCCCATGGAAACATAAACGTGTTAGTCTCAGGACACCAGAACTCCGACAACCCGAGTATCAAATCCGGGTTAAACCGGACCTCGTAAATGGAGCTCATTATAGCTTCGCATATGCCTGTTTGCTTCCAAATGGATCCGTACTTTTCAGCCAAGGACTCGACCCACTCTTTCCATTTCCTTTGTGGGGCATTCCAGCCTTTGAATACGACTTGTGTGGGCCAGTCTTGGAGATTGTGGGGGAAGATTTCGAATAACAAAGGGGTGTTTGGAATTCCAACTGCTTGGCCGAAATTATCTGCGCATGGTTTGAGGAATCTGGCGATTCTAACCGCGGATTGCTCGTCTTTTAGAGAAATCACATTTTTGCTTCTTACTTCGTGGATTAGACTCCGGTGTTGTTCTGCTGCTCCTGCCATTGTTGGAGCTTTGGAGAGAGAGTAGAATTGGAAGGAGCGAAATTCCAGATAGTTGAAGTACGTGAATGACGACAGCTGAGAGGCAGTAGCGCAGAGAGTGGGGGAGGAAAGGAATTAACTCAAAGTAAGAGAGGAATTATTTGGTGTTTCTATATGTTGAAAGATTGCTACATTAGAGAAAGTGACATACATTTAAATGTATAAATCTGAACATTAATATAATCATAATCGTTTGATGAACATAAAATTTATAACATAATAAGAATTTCACGTGAGTTGGAAAATTTCAAACACATATTTGTCTGAATTTGTGCACTTAAAATTATGTTTATAACATTACTTCGAACCTTATTTGGATTGCGATATTTATTCATTTATTAATTTATTTTAAGCGCATTTTTTTTTCCATTTGGATTAGACACTTTTCTAGATATTTTCATTATTATTCATTTAAAGTCAAACAAAATTAATCATTAAATTTGGTCAAAATATACCAAAAATAATTGAGTCTAAACGGTATAGGCTAAATTAAGTTCTACTTAGACCATCATAATTCAATATTGACTAAAATTTAAAATGTCAATTAAAGAAATATAGATAAGATGAGGCAAAATACAAAAAAGACAGTAGTAGTCAGTTTTAAACTTCTTTTCTCATTGGTGAACAAGAATGATTAATTTAGAAAATTTAACTCGAAATAATAATAATAATAATAATAATAAAACAATAAAAATAATATTAATATTTAAAAAAATTAGGCAAAAATTCTTAGATATTAAGCTAGTTAATTCCAAAGCTTTTGTGAATGTGGTATACGGAACCTTAAGGACTTGGTTAAGTGGAAGAAAATATAGTGATTAGGAAAGTTTGTTCTTTAAGATCATGAGATTGAATTATATCATAATTAATCATTAGGGACCATTGGAGATTTATTGAATCGTTAATTTCAAATTCTTGAAATTTAATCGGTATTAAGTTAAGAATAATTTTAAAGTCGATCAAATAACGCAGCTATAAAAAAAAAAATGAAAATGTGGTATGCTGGAATACCGTAAGCAGAGTCATTCTAACCAACTCTGATCCAAAAGAGGGAGAGAATATATTTTTTGTCTTTCTTCAGAAACACCAAATCCCCGTGTTCTGTTGTTTTTCCAAAAATAAATTTTTTTATTGCGATTCCACCCCTACGATCTGTTTGTTAGTAGTTAGAATTTTGAAAGGATATGGAGTATATGATAAGGAGGGGAGATAAGGGGTGGATATAATAGAATGAGAGATTAATTTAGAAGGAGAGATTAAAATTTACTTGGTTTGTTTACTTTTTATCGAAGGAGAGATATAGATATGATTGATTTTTTTTTTTTTGGTAGTTGATGAGATTGGATAATATAAAATTATGATAATTTCTTAATTTGCCCTTGTACAACTCTTTTATTGTTAGTAGTGGTTTTCTTTATTTTTTTAAAATTTCAATTCAACTTTTTGAATGAATCTAATGAAACACTATCTACAAAATATAAAAATTATAAAAAATTAAACAAAAAAGTAAAATATATTCAAAAAAATTAAAAGGTCAAAATATCAAATCATTAATTTTTTCATATTATGATAATTTTTTATAACATTTTATTATTTTTTTACCTTTCAAGGGTATGTTTAATTTTTTATTTTAAAAAACAAAACCAAACACATTCATAATTATTCATAATTATTTTTCAATACAGCTAAAAACACAGTGTTTTATGGAGTTGTCTTTTCTTCGTATTAAACTAGCACGGACAAAGGGTGGGCGTTGTGCCACAAGCAGCACAAACCCCCCCCCCCCTCCCAAAAAAATTTTTTGTATGTTTTGTGCACATAATATATTAAAAAAAATTATTTTAGAATTTTGAATTTGCGGTTAATTTTGAAATATTCTTTTTAAATCAACGGTAAATTTTTGAAATTTTTTTAAAAATAAAATTCAAAGAACAAAATTAAAAAGGGTTCAAATGAGTGGTATCAGTCATTTTTTTAATGCAGTAATGGCAAAATTTGCATATTTTTGTAATTTTCTTTTTATTTTTGTCATTGCCGCATTAAAAAGAATAGCAAACACCGCTCATTTAAATCTCTTTCGATCGTATTCTCTGAATTTTATTTTCAAAAAAATTTTAAAAATTCACCATTGACTTAAACGAATATTTTGAAATTAATTCCGAACTCGGAATTTTAAAATAAAATTTTGTTAATCGGATAAAATATGGACTGGTACACAATACTGTATTCCACCTATTGATCTTTTGAGGGTAAAAAAGTAATACTCGCTTTCCGAATAAAATATGGACTAGTATTACCTTGGCCATATTTAGTCCACCACAAAAGGGATATAATAATCTCTTGATAAATTATCTTGGGTCCAGAACAAACCTCGGATTTCTTTTAGCCTGAATTATTTTATACAGGGCATATTTAATCCGGGAGCATCCACGGCTAACAAACAGGCCGCCATAGATATTAGGATAAATTGCACTGACCTCCCCTGAGGTTTCTGACAAATATAGAAACCAAAATACCCATTATTACTCTTTTTATTTATTTATTTATTTGGATACTTAATTTTTGGTCATGTCTATTAGTGTGAATTAGTTTTTCATTTCATCTATTTTTTAAAGTTATTTTTTAGTCCTAACTTTTAAAAAATACCAAAATTACCCATGATTCTAAATATGCACGTATTAAACACTTAAGCCATAAATCATGGAATACTCTAATGCAATATTTCAAGATTCTTTACCATAGAAGTTGTGGAACCGATTTTCAATTATCAATCTTTTCTACTTTTACGGTCAAATTGCCATTGCCATACATGATCTATTATGTTTAAATATAAAAATTATGGTAAATTTAAACATGATTTAGCAATTTCACCAACTTCTCTTTCAAATTTATCATATACAATTAAAATTTACCATCTTCGTGTTAAAATACCATCTTCCTCATGAGAAGAATATATGATGATATATTTGCTGGTTATGATGATTTATTTAGAGTTTGTTAAATACAAATTCATTTGGTAATGGTAAGTTTAAACAATTGAGAAAGTTAGGAGTGTTCTCATCTAAGTTATATTTTCGTATAACCTGTTCGAGTGTTCAACCACTATCATTCTAAATGGATGCTAAAAATATGGAACAAAAGTATAACAAACAATACTCACCGTGTAATAAATGATAAAATTACCATCATGCATACTTATTGATGGTAGATTTTACTGAAAATTCTTTACAACTTGTGATAGTAAATTTGCATATTTTTTTTACTTGTGATAATAAATTTACTTACCTAGTGGTTAATGTGTTAAGGTCGATGATAAATTTGCCGCCTTCTATAATTGTGATGATAAATTTACGAATATAATGATAAATTTGCTACAAATCCTTTGTGGTAAATTTTTAGATCTAATGATAAATTTTCTGTAAATCATTTATTACTTGCAATGGTAAATTTACATATTTGGTGATAAATTTACTGCAAATCCTTCATATAGTGTTTAACCAATATCATCTTAAAATGGATGGTAAAAGAAGGAACAAAAGTAAAGCAAACTTACTACATGTGTAATAAGAACTGTCTTCAGAAAAAATTATTTACATTCGACGATGAAATCTTCCTTCTAACTCGCAACATTTAGTTTTCTTCTTAATATGACTAGAGTTTTTTTCGATTGGTTTCGAAGTATAAGGTTTGGGAAGAAAAAAAATTCGGATATAGGAGGATGAATACAAGAAATTTGGATTCTGGTAAACAAATATAGAAAATTGAAAAATCGATGTGATACACTTCCTAATTCACTAAACAGAAGTTAGATTTCAATGAATATGTTTTATTATAGAAAGCAAGGAAAAATCAGATTCGGGTGAATATCTTTTGGTAATTTCTGATTTCGGTGATTCTCTCATGATTCACTGAATATATTTTACCATATTTGTTTCAACCATTCAAGCTTAATTTATTGTGATATTTTTTAATCTACCAAATTGAAAATTATATGTTTTCACTCAAATAGGACAAAAGGGTAAACTATCACAAAAAATAATGACAAATATGTCAAACCATATAAAATTGAGATTAAAACATAACTTGAAAATTCTAATGGAATAAAAACCTATGCTACTTGAGCTCATAGGATACTGATTTAAATTATCTTTTTTTTAATGTATTTACTAATTATTAGTCTATTTATATGTGTGTAAAGTGATATACATAAAGGAAAAAGTTCCATGGACCAAACTTTTTTAGACCAACATCTGTACTCTTCATTCCTGATTAAATTTTAATGATCCAAACCGTTCAATGTGTTTGAAACATGTTTTTAAGGGTACCCAAGAGAAATTAGCTCAAAATATAACCAGAAAGGGTTTGATCTAAGCAGTGGTTTATAAAACAGTTATTGCTAGTATTTTGAACCACTGTTTAGATCAAGTCTTTTCCGGTAATATTTTGAGCTGATTTCTCGCCGTTACCCTAAAAACATGTTTTAAACACGTTGAGCGGTTCGGATCATTAAAATTTAATCAGGAGTGAAGAATTTAGACGTAGTCTAATATTAGTCTAAAAAAGTGTTGATCCATACAACCGGCCCCATGTATAAATTAGAATTTTTTTTTTATCAAAATAGGGCTATTCTGAAAACTAACAAGTGAAATAGGTAAGATCTCAAGCTATCTATAAAACTAGGGTAAAACACAATTACTATTCGCGTACTACTGTTGAGTTCAAGCTTGCTGCCACGGTGGCTTACATGCATGTAGATGTACGCAAATCATATTTGCGTTTTGCATTGGGAACTGCATTTGGTAATACACAAATCCAAAATGCTTACTTAACTAATACGCAGATTCAACATGCGTACTTATAGGTAATATGCAAATGTAAAGTGCGTACAACTTGTTCGCGCTGGACAAATACACCATGTCACCCAAAAACGTGAATAGTAATTGCGTTTTATCCTAATTTTATAGATAGTTTGAGATCTGGCTTATTTCCCTCGTTAGTTTTCGGAATAATCCTATTTTGATAAAAAAAAAAATTCTGTAAATTACCCATGAGCTCATTTCCTGATTAGAAACCCTTGGAAGAGCTCTGGAGCATTATCAGTGGCAGATCCATTGGGACCCGACACCATGTTTGAAGAAAGAGAAGATTTCCTTACAAAAGGAGGAAACTTTGGTGGAATATTTGCTCCCAAATGCAGGGGAGTACTGGAAGTGAAAGGAGGCCCTAGCAATGAAATGGAAGCAAATAAAAACAGACATTTTGTTGAAGGAATTGGTAGGAGAGATGGAGGAGGAGGAGAGAGAAATAGCAGTATCTTGTTTTAGGGTATGGCATTTGAACTCGAAGCTCGGATTGGCAAGTTGGAGAGAGTTGTTGCTGGGCTAAAAGCAGCTAGATTTGGTAACAGGTTTGTGAAAAAAAAAACTAACCCACAAGCAGTGGCGAAGCCAGAAAAAATGGCCAGTGGGGTCAAAATCTATTTGGACTATGATTTTTATTTTTATTTAATTTTTTTATATTTTTAATTTTGGATCAATTTTGTTAGATTATAGGTTCATTTCAACGAGAGTAATTTAAAAAATATAAAATTAAATAAAAAAGTTAAAAAAAATTAAAGACAAAAAATTAAAATATGACTTGTTTTGATTCATTATTAGTTTTTTCGAGTTTTTTTTATTGAACATAATTTTTTTGACTTTTATTGAAACTTTTTTTCCGAGACATTGGAGGATCATTTTCAATTATTTTTTTCACTATGTTTTATCATTTTCATATATATATATATATCCTTTTGCCACTTGTACTTTTTATTTTTTAAATATTTGTCTTGTAAGATTCTGATTTGCCTGATATACTTTTGCTTTGTTTTATATTTTCTTTGTAAGGTTTTGCTTTGCCCGATGTATTGTTTCTTTGTTTAATATTTGGCTTGTACAAAATGTTCTGCTTTTGCCGCGCAGGAAGTAGATAGAGAGGGCAAGTCTTGTTTAACTTGGGGCAAAATTATAAAAATATTTTAAAAAAACAAAAAGTCATACACTTTTTCAGTCCACTGTGAACTTGTTTAGTAATACTTTCTATTTTCTATTTTGTATTTTTTATTTATGATCCTTAATTTTTATTTTTGTTTTTAAAAAAACGAAAATAAAAAACTTGTTTGTGTTAACCTATTTTTAGTTTGTTATATATATAGACTCTATAGTATGTATGTGTATTAAGACTTATATACATATATATATGTATATAAGTATTTCCAAAATCTCGACGCTACTTACACTAGATATTACTAGTGATCGAACTCCTAGATCAAGCTCTCTGCAGTGGCAAAAAGGAATTGGAAGGAGGTGAGGGAGTGATTAGGGCTACAACATGGTAAAGGAGGGAGGTGGCGTGGTTGAGAGATTAGATATCTAGATAAGGAAGGAGTACACAGAGCATTTTAATTTTTTTTGAAGGCACAAACTTTTTCACATAGATTGAACACAGATGTGTTCAGCATCGCCCCACGTGCATCCAACGGTGTTGAACATATCTGTGTCTGATTTGTGTCCGTAAAATCTATACCCGTAACATTATTTTTTTTTTAAACACGTTTTAGGTATTTACTCATTCAAGCTATCGACTCTTGGAATCTCTTTATAACCTGGGCCGATTAAATGTCGTTTTAATTTTTATTGTGTTAAATAAACAAAGTGTATTAAATAATTGAATGTGTTAAATAAAACGAAATGACCCACATTGATGTGATTTTTAAGGAGGATGTTTTAAATAATCCAGTGATTGAATGAAGGGAGTGTGGGTGTCGTGAATATTTCTCTGTCTGAATTGCTCTAATAACATGCGTAATGAACAACCAATTAGCGCTAACAGGCTCTTTCCAACCTAATAGCGCTCTGATGCTAAAGTCAGAATGTTATATCCCGCTCCGATTTAATTATTTAAATTTAGATATAACACGGATAATTACGATTATTACATAATTTAATTTTTTTATTTATTTAAAAAATTCGATTTCAGGACTTACGTTTATTAAAAACGTTAATTTTATGATGTATTGAGATGTCGGCCTAATACGAATACTCACACGAAAAATCTGAGCACGCCATGATGATCCTCGTATTTTTCTAAATCACCAAGTCCATTTTCATATTTTTCGAAAATCGGTATCAGAACAGTTTCTCGCGATCGCGTAGCATTTCGTGCTCACGCATATAATCTAACCCGTGACTGATGGAGATTCATCAAGTCAAAGTCAAATTTCTTTTTCCTTAAATCATGGGGAGTGTTTCCCTCATGTCATTATTAAGCCTATAATTTGGATATTTTTTCTATTTTTTCATTTTCTTCCCAATTAATACATAATACATGTCTTTATATGAAAGCACGTATTTATCTTGCTTTGTTTTTCCCTTACCTGTGGCCCATCTCTCTCTCTCTCTCTAACTCTCACTCTCTCTCTCTAATTCTAGCTTATGCTTCTTCTTCTTTTTCTTCTTCTTCATTTTCTCCATCATCACCTTCTACCACTACACAACCACCACCTCTACATCACCATTTACATTAGGACACACCGGAGTTCCGTCTAGGCTTCCGTATTCGCAGCCCGAGCCACTATTTTCGGCCACTAAGTTTTCCGGCAAAAAAAGAGGTATAAACACATATTTTTATGTAAGTTTGAGTTATTAGATTTTAATATTTTAAATATTTTAATCTAGATTTTAATGTTTGAAATCATAGATGAACACTTAGTTTTTGAAATAGACAGAATTGATCAACTCTCGGACCATTAGAACCCAGAGAAATCGTGCTACGAAAATCAATCGCGACCTTCAGAAAACTATTTTTCCAGATTTTTTGTAAACTTCGGACCCTTAGATCTTGATGTTCGGAAGGTCAAAATTCGTTTCTTAAGAGACGAAAGTTGTAGACAAATATCAACTCTTGAACTTACATGGATTAGATCTTTCTTGAGACCTAAGTAACTCATGAAAAACGACCTCCAAGACACCATAAAAAATAGTCTTATTTTTTGGGTTTTTCTCTCTCTAGAAACCCAACTTATGTACCAATTTAAATTGCCACATTCGTTAGTCGAATCACGAAATTTACTATATCAAAATGAAATTGGAGTTAAATAAAGTGCGGCCGAGTCTCAGTCCCGGATTTCGGAGACCAGAGAGTATAATTACCGAAACGCCATTCTTACTTATTTTTTAACATATTGACACTAAAATCACCACACGAACGGACCGACCATGGAATTAGACTTTGAATGTGAATAAGGACTGAAAATAATGTGGGTCCAATCTTGGTTATATTTTTGGACGGTCGATAGCAAAATTACGAAAATACCCTTGTACGGTTTAAGCAACCGGCGACCGAGTCAATCGAACGTGAGTCACTCGAGCCCTAATATATACAAATGAGACTAATGATTAAGTAACAAAATTGACCCGAATCCCGAAAAAGCTCTCAGGGCCACTTGTTAAATTTGGATAAGATGACCACTTTGCCCTAGAACCCGAATTAGACTTTGTGCCCTCACGAATCAAAGAGTCCGAACGACTATGCGACTCGAGTAACTAAGTTAGTATATACTTTTAAGAATTGCTGGCAATATGTATTTTTTATTTATTATGATAGATTCGGGAATTAGAGATCATCGGGCCAAATTAATATAAAGGAAGTACGAGCTAATTTCAGGTGACCCTTGTATATGACTTGCTCACTTACATCTTATAGTGGAAATGAAAGATTTTGTTTACTCTGATACATCTACATCTATGCTACTGAATTGACAGTAGACTAAGCATGACATATTAAGACTTTAAAAAGAATCATAATATCATGGAAATATGAAAATATTATGGTGTGGTTATGAGATTAATACGGTGCCCCGTCCGCTAGGGGGCAAATTAAGATTCTAGCGGTAAGGTGAAGTAATAAGGATGGAGATTATTAATTAGGTAATCCAACGGGTGATATCACGCTGACTATATATTTGGGGTCGCTCCCTAATTCACTGGTGTTGTCATATATGGTTACAGCGTAAGCTTAAAAGCTGGATTCACATATCACATAATGTTATCATTTGATTATAATTGATTTCAAAAATACAGGTTATGTTAATATAGAAATTAGTAAACTTGTCATATTTAGACTCATACTAGCCTTGTGTTAATATAGTTGTTGATGCAACAAGTTTTAATAATGATGTTGATCATACTTGAAATTCTGCAAAGTTGTGTTGGAACTGGAGTTTATTTTTGTGATTCCTAGACTTGTCATATTTTGATGTAGCATGACCTCGGTTGTAATGTTTATTTTGTTGACCGGTCAAAATTTTGGGCCGTAGTCATGGTTTATAAGCCCATAAGGGAGATATTACTGCACTTACTTTATGAACTGAACTATGAAAGTACATTTTATTTTTTCACTCTGATATCAAATATGTTGATAGAAAATCTATAAACTAGTCTATTTTTAGAGGCCTTAACGAGTTTCACTCGTGGCCGGTCGTGACACAGAATACTGAGAGTTCAAAGCACAATAATAACTACACAATAAATGATAGTGCATCTGATTAGTGGCCCATGATCTCCTATTTATAGCTATCGAGTGTAATATTTAGTAATATAATCTCTAGAAAAAATTTCCTTTTTTGTTAATATCAAATCGCAACCTTTCCATATGAGACAACCTTTCAAACATGGTGTATTCCCAAACTTAGCTAATACCTTAATCTGCACTTTTCTAATTGGGATGTGCCACTTTTCAGAAAGTTTCCATCACCTTAGCCGAACGGCAGACATATGGGTTGGCATTCGGCAAAGCCCATGTCTTCCTTGTGATAAGCCCGTTCGGCTCTCTTTGGGCGAAGTCCATGATGCCGAAGTCAGACCAATGTCATCGTGCCAAACTGTACAGAGAAAGGCCCGTTTAGTAATACATTGACCCAAGCCCCATGTTGTCGACACAACCCATGTTTCTCTACCCAGTCAAATTTTTGTTTAACCAAAGGTAGGTCGCCCCTTGTATTTCCGTCCTCCACAAGCGTGTTAAACAAGAATAATGTGTATTAAATTGGCAAAAGTTATTTTTATCCTTCGCCATGAATTTAATGTATTATTTCAAAAATAATATTTGTATGTATATGTATACGTGTGTGTGTGTATTTAAGTATATACATACGTATATTTTTTAAGTATATACTTATAATATAAGAATATATATAAATATTATAAGTATTTTATATATACTTATGTTTTATTTATATATATATATATATATTATAAATATAAGTATATTTATAGATATGTATAAACTATGTATTAATATTAGTGAATATACATTAAATACTCATAAAATATATAATAAAATTCGTATTTATTTAGTGTTATGAATATATTATTCACGTGATTAGCAAAACTCTTAATATAATTATCCAAAAAATGATGATTATAAGCAAGACACTTGTATACATACGAGCCATCCTTCTGCACCCTAGTAACACCGAATAATTCCTCCCTTAATTCGATCCACTTCCTTTCTCCCCCTCCTCTCTGTTCTTATGCTCTCAACTATCTTCACGTACTCAACTTCCGAGAATTTCAAACGGCCCTTTCATTCCCATTCCCATTCTCATTCTCATTCTCTCTCTCTCTCCTAAGCTCCAACAATGGCAGGAGCAGCAGAACAACACCAGACTCTAATCCACGAAGTAAGAAACAAAAAAGTGATTTCTCAAAAAAAGGAGCAATCCACGGTTAGAATCGCCAGATTCCTCAAACCATGCGCAGATAATTTCGACCAAGCAGTTGGAATTCCAAACACCCCTCTGTTATTCGAAATCTTTCCCCAAAATCTCCAAGACTGGCCCACAAAAGTCATATTCAAAGGCTGGAATTCCCCACAACAGAAATGGAAAGAATGGGTCGAGTCCTTGGCTGAAAAATACGGAACCATTTGGAACCAAACCGGCATATGCGACGCTATAATGAGCTCCATTTACGAGGTCCGGTTCATACCGGATTTGGTACTCGGGTTGTCGGAATTCTGGTGTCCCGAGACTAACACGTTTATGTTTCCATGGGGTGAAGCGACTGTAACCCTAGAAGATATGATGATTCTGGGTGGATTTCCGGTGGTCGGAGAGGAAATTACAGTTCCCCTTTCAGAGGAATTGGTGAGAATTGAGGAAGAGATGAATAAACAGAGAACAAAGATTTGTAGAAGCAGAGCAAAGAAAGCTGCACATTATATGTGGATCAAGTATTTTATGGTTGAAGAGCCAGAGAGTGAATTCGAGCATGCAGCATTTCTGTCCCTCTGGTTATCAAGGTACTCGGTTGAAAATGTAGACCCGAATTTCAAATTATTCAAATTGGTGTCTTTTTCTCCTTTAGAAAAATTCCAATTCTGTACTTTCTAAGAGAAGATGTCTAAAAGTGCAT